>QMEG01002101.1:658178-683846 GCA_010665285.1 Linum bienne
ATTTTGGTTTCTAAACCTAACATATAAAATAAATTCATCGCTCCATGGATCATAATTTATAGATTTAATGGATTCTCCCCATAATGGTTTTTTCTTCTTTAGAAAAATAAGGCCTAATGAGGTTCGTACATGTTCTTTTGTAGGTGAAGGCACATGTAAAGGTAGCCGTAAAATTTCCACCAAGTTTAAAGTAAGTCTGAAGCCATCTCTCCATGGTTGCCAAACCTAACATTTAAAATAAATTCATCGCTCCATGGATCATAATTGAAGGGGCAATGCAGGCTGAAGCCATCTCTAATATAAAACTCCAAGACTGAAATTTCTTGCGAATCAATAGGTAAAAAAAAGCAAGTCTAAACTAACAACACCTACAGATTTAGTTGATGTGATGGTGGAGTAAAGTGCGAGATCATGGATAGAAAATATGCCGCCCTATGACCTTATGACATTACCAAAAATGAGGATGATGGATAGATACTAGCTTAAGGACTTTGCTCTCTCTTTTTCTCATTAGTTGCAGTTTCTTGCTTCTTCTCAATCTCTAACCTTGTTATCTCATTGGTCTTATGTGTTTGCTTCTTTTCGAAAGCAAAGAGAAAATGTGACATTAGGTCAAATGACTCGAAAGTGGCAAACTATGTTCCATGGAATGATGGTTATCTTTCCTTAGCCTGGTTTTGAAAATTTCAGATGCACTTCTTAATGATGCATTCTTGAAATTTCACAAGCCTAGTTATTGACAGCTTGCATCTGTTACTTATTAAGTAAATGTGCAAGCTGCTGGGATTTTGTCGTCAATATAGGAGCTGTCTTTTTTTATAATGACAATAGGTATAGGTTTTTTTAGTCAAAGATATCAGTTCTTGATATTCAACTGAAAAACAAGAATAATTAGTGTTAACTCCTAACGGGGGAATACAATACAACAAAGGGGATGGAATAAGAGATGATCGGGTAATTAAGAACCTCACGTGTCATTAAATGGGCCGTGCAATTCCCCGAACGAGAGATAAAATGTAGGGAAACTAGAAGGAGGGAAAGAAGGAGGATTCGACGTTCAGAAAGAAGTTTTCCGACAGTAGCATCATTGACCGAGGAGTTAATGATATGCAAGTCCCGAGGGGTCCATAATATGTTTGATGATGAGTCCTATAATCAAAATTGTAAATCCACATCGTCTCAGTAGCACCACCCCAACCGACCCATAGCGAAGGCTGCCGGAAGGTGTACGGACAACAACAACAACGTAAAACTGCCAAGTCGGATTCAGTGAACAACGTCGAGGTGGGTGAAAGACTTGAGTCGAGGGAATAGTTATTGAAGTAACTTCACATCATCCTCCTTCTAGCCAATGTTAAAGTAACTATCGTGGTAGCGCCTAGATTGAGTGTTGCAAGTTCTCGAAACCCTCAAGTTCCTTGATTTCCAAACACGCCATGACAAATAAACCATCTTGATAGCAATCACTTTATTCGTAAAGTAGTAGGATCTCCATAGCGCCACCAGATGACTGTTATCGACCAGAAAACAAGAGCGGTCCACTTCCCTAGCAAAAGACAATCGTTACTTGACATGAAAAGAGTAAGTGATGTAGGGTCTCATAATCTAAACCACACACCTAACATAAATGTGGAATCTCAACATTGGCACTGATTAAACCATCGGCCAAAAGGTAGGACATCATGAAGCAGTTTTCAAGAAAATGCCCAAATTAAGGGTGGCATTTCTTTTTTGATTAAACCAATTAAATGACCAAATCGGTTAAAGGGCGGTTTTACCGAACAAGAGGTCGGTCGGGGTACGGTTGAAGGTAATGGCTGAATTTGGTTAAACGGTGAATTAGTTAATCATCGGTTAACTCGAGTTAACCGACTTTAACCCGTAACAAACAAAATTACCCCAACACCCAAACGGTTTCATCACGCGTCAGCCGACACTACTAACCAGTACCCCAATTTTAGGTAAGAAAATTAAAATTAACATCAAAGTTCCCAATCGCTTCCCCATTCCCTAGTTGTTCCCCAAGATTTCATGATAGCGGAGAATAGCCTCTAATACTCTTAGTCTCCTTTCCCATTTCCAACTCCAACCGCCGAGCTACTCATCTACGACAGGGTTTGCGAGTAGAAACGGCGTTAGGCAAATCTATAAGCACTCGCAGTGACATGCAAGTTGGCGCTAGGCATCGATCTTCTTCCACTCACAATCCCAGTTGGTGAGCTACTCCTACTCCACAGTCTAGTCTCCTTCTCTACGCTCCTCTCCCAACCAACAGCTACTCTGTAGCACTAATTGTTAAGCTTATGGGGAAAACTGTCGATACCCAGTACATGTAAGATTGTCATAAAAGTCTATGCAGACTAGAAGGCAAGATGAGAATGATTGACCTTGATAACGACGTCTTCTTTGTTTATTTCGATAATCCACATGATTATGACTTTTCTCTTACCATAGTACCATGGATGATTTTGAATCACTACCTGGTTTGTCATGGATGGATCCTTCCTTTCGTGTTACTCCCGTTCTTCCACCTAAAATGGTTGTTTGGGTTCGCCTTCCTAAGTTACCAATCCAATACTATCACAAAGATATCATATGGGGATTGGGTGACCTTATTGGATGTAAAGTTTACATATATTGACAAATGCTTACCACTGCGCGAAGTAAATTTACGCGTTTGGCAGTAGAAGTCAATCTTCGAGAGGCAGTTGAAACTAGTGTGTTTGTGGATGATGCTTGGCAATAACTGGTTTACGAAAATCTCCCCTCCTAGTGCTTTGATTGTTGATGTCTAGTTTGTAAGGCTGCTGCGTGTCCCGGGACTCAAGTACTTATGTCGGATTAGGCACTCAACCAGCATCAGAGCTTGCCGGCAGGCTCTGCCTGTCGACCTGTTGAAGCTCCTAACGACGAAAAATGACCAAAGTTTGGCCCTTGGTTGACTTATCATAAAAAGATACGGAAACCTAAAAGGAAAGAGGGTGTTTCTCTAGTAATCTCTACTTCTCCAATGGTCAATCAAGGAAACAATGAAAGTAATTAGCTGGTTTTGGAAAAGGAAAATTGATTAAATCTACCCATGTTATCTCAAAGACGAAATCAAAGGAGAGTTTTGTTAATGATGCATCAACATCCAAAGGGGTGCCTCCCATTATTTTAACCAGGAGTACCTCTATGATCCCTTCCAAGCCCAAGTCCCATGTGAGCCCAACCAATTTTAAATCTGGGTCGGGCCTTATCAATAACCTGATTGCCTCTCGTGCTTTGACTGTTGATACTTACAAGGAGTCAAAACCTGTTCCTAAGAATCAGGTCCAACGGTGAAGAACTTCTGTAATGGTTGCTTTGAATATTATCACTGAACGGTCTCCCCCTCTTTCTATAGTAGTGCTTCCTATAGCTCCCGTATCTCGAACTACTCAGACCAAGTGGAACAATAGTTGGTGCCTACTCTAAATTCAATTTCAAGTTCGAACTCTTCAATGGAGATTGGTATTGTCACTGCAGGAAAACCCATGGTCTCATAAGCAGCAAATTCTTCTCTTGACAAGCTGGAGATTGTGGCCATTGTCACGCATGAGGTTTCCAAATCGCTTATGTGATGGGGCAAATTTTGGCAAATTTTAGACCTACTTCTCCAACCACAATAACTTCTCTGCATATAGGTGGAAAGGCTTCAATTCTACACCATATATAAGTCCCCACAAATGAAGATTGGAAGGTGGAGAGATTCAGTCTGAAACCCCAAAACAAAATTGGAGAAGAAGCACATGCTTCGGAAATGGTCAAGTAATCTTAAATTGGAAGGCTTTGACTTCAGAGTGCTACAGAAAAAGTGAAAAACGATGGCAAAATTCCAACTGAAAGCTTCCTCCCTTTAAGAGTTAGAGAACATCCCTCTGAATCAATTTGATTTTAATAAGCCATAGGCTGAAACTCTGCCTTTTGAAGTTATGGAGGACTGCGCTGGAACTCATGGTACAGTGACTGCGGCCTGCATTACACCATAATGTTCCGGGTATTTTTCTATTCCCCTTCTATCATATGTTAATAATTATTTTTCTGTCGTGGAATTACTGGGTTACCGGCCACCAAAATTTTTTAATTACTGTATTTTATTATGTGAAAAGATGCATCATCCCACTGTCCTTATTATTTTGAAACCAAAAATTAATGGCCATAATGTGCCTGATGTCATCCAGAAATTACCCTCCTCAGATAGTTTTTTTGTGGATGCTATGGGGTGTGCGGGTGGTATTAGGGTATTGTGGAATAACCATGAAATTCAACAATGTGTTTCGATAGTCTACTCAAGCTGCTCATGATTTAGAGCTTTCTTGGTTGGCTATGGGGAATTTTACTGCCTCCATTTCAGCCATGGATACACAAAGGGGTGCTGAATTTTCAATTCCACGGGCTAATGATTTCAAAAATTGCTTGGACATGTGTAGTACTTTTGATTTAGGGTCCATTGGTCCTTGCTTTACATGGAACCGCGAATCACTCTTTGTTTGCTTGGATCGTGCCCTTATCAATGTGGACTGGCTCCTTAAGTTCCCCGAGTCCACTAACTTGCACCTTACCAAAATTAAGTTGGATCATCAACCTATCCAGGGTTTCCTTCATAATCATAACTCTCAGATTTGATTAACTAGACCCATTCGTTTTAATGTGGCTTGGTTTAGCCATGAGGATTTCCATCGTCTCCTTTCTGCGAAATTGAATTCTGGGGCAGGTAATGTTGTTTCTTTATAGGAGTTTAAATCACTAGAGGGGGATGGTTTTATCCCTTTGTTTTTTCAGAAATGTTAGTCCACTATGGGTCATGAATTTTCTGATTTTGTGACAGCTTGTTTTAGGAACTTGGCTTCGATTTCGATCATTAATGAGACGGATGTTTTCCTCATCCCTAAAGTCAACAAACCGATGAATATGACCTAGTTCTGCCCTATTCGCCTTTGTTCAGTGGTCTATAAAGCTCTGACTAAAAGCCTGGCTAACCAAATTCGGGGATCTATGAAGAAGCTCATTGATCCCAACTAAACTAGTATCGTTCCGGGTACGCAAATTTCTAAAACATATTCTCATTTAATAGAAAGTGGTCCACTCTCACAGGCTCAAAACTGGCAAAAAGGGGCTTTTATTATAAAGTTTGATCTTTCAAAAGCTTCTGATTGCTTGGAATGGAGTTTTGTGGAGGATACTCTACAGAAAGCCAACCTTCCGGAGAGTTTCATTGATGTTACCATGGTGTGTTATTGGATTCCTTCTACTTAGATTCAATGAAACGGTGGCCTTTCCAAACATTTCAAATCTGGGCGCAGTCTTCGGCAGGGATGTCCTCTTTCTCCCTATCTTTTTACTTTATATGTTGAATGTCTGAGTTATTTGATCATTGATAAAATCGACCACAGGGCATGGAATACTCTCTCCCTTGGTCGAGGAGCCCCGCTCCTTTGTCCCACTTATTCTTTGCCGATGGCTTGGTATTGTTTGGTAATGCTAATCTGACCCAATGTCTTGCTATTAGAGATTGTCTTAAAAACTTTTGTGCGGCTTCAGGCCAAGTGGTTAGTAATGAGAAATCTAGAATTTTCTTTATTGTCAAGATGTTGTTAAAGACCTTAAATCCCTCATGTGATTTTGATTTTTCTGCTACTTTAAGGGCATTTTAGTCAATTACTAATTTGTAAAAAATGAGGGTGTTACATGAATTAAACCTGGGCGATTGGAAATTGTGCTCTCCTAACTTGGTTTCAATTCCAAATGGATTGGTTGGATTCGTGAATACCTATCCATAGCTTCTTTCTTTGTCCTTGTCAATGGATGTCCTTCCTCAACTTTGTCAATGTACTAAGGGTCTTTTTCCCTCATCTCAGCTGCCATCTCTAATTAGCTCTTCGATATCCACCTTAACCATTTTTACCTTGTCCTCTCTCACATTCTTTTTGCCAACGATACTTTTTCTCGTCTTAGAAGCCTCTACTAGTGGCTACTCTAGCTTGATACATATTCTTTACCATTATGAGGCCCTTAGCGGCCAACTGATAAATCTCACAAAATATATTGTTTATTTCAGCTCAAATACACCCACTTCTTTATAAAAATCACTGGGTCAGCAACTGCATGTTTCAAGCATTGGATTATGTGATTAGTATGTTGGTCTCTCTGTCCATATTTCATGTTCATGTGCTTTTAGTTTTCGTTACATTAAAGACCGCATTGCTGACAGGCTGTAAGGGTGAAAGACGAAGTGTTTATCGCCAACTGGAATGGAGTTTCTGATGAAGTCGGTTGCTACCGCCTTGCCCTACTATATAATGTCGATTTTCAAATTTCTCTCCGGCCTTTGCAATCATCTAAATATGAAGGTCACTCAATTCTATTTCGAAGGTATTAAATCCACTCGTTGCATCCATTCAAAATCATGAGCGTCCGTACATCAACCAAAATATGAAAGGGTTCTAGGATTTTGAGATTTTTCCTGCATCAATCAGTTGCTTCTTGCGTCATTTTGTTGACGGCTATTGTGCTCCATTGCTAGTCTTGTCTCTCAAATCGTCAAAGGTATATTTTCCTACTGATACCTTTTCACAGCCACAAAAGTTCCGTCTCATAGTTGGTGTTGGACTGGGATTCATTTTGGTGAAGAACTATTACTTGCTCGCGATCGTTGGCTAATTGTTTTGGGCACCTTGAGTCCCAACTCTTGATTCTCCTTGACTAGTTTCCTCGCCTCCGTCGGCTTTGCGTCTGTTCCCGACAACTCTAGAATCTGTCAATGGATTAATCATCCATGGCAGATGGAACCTTCCACTTCTGCAATCCCTTTTTATGGTGAAATCTGTTCGTCATATTTTATCCATTCCTCTTCCGATTACTTTGGTTTGCGATTGGGCATTCTCTCAATTTGCGGACTACTCGGTCGCAACCATCATTTGCTCTCTCCGAAAAGTATTATGAAAGTGGAAATGGATTGCAGACTTGCTTGACGCATGTTGCTACTTGCAATCGTCGCTGCAAATGAGGAGTTCGGCGGTTGGAATTGGAAATGGGAAAGGAGAATGAGAGTACCAGAGGCTCTGCTCCGCTATCATGAAATGTCAGGGAAAAACTGCGGAATGGAGAAGGAATTGGGAACTTTGATATTAATTTTAATTTTTTTACCTAAAATAGTGGTACTGGGTAGTACTGTCGGCTGACGCATGATGACACACGTTTGGGTGTTGGGGTAATTCTTTTTGTTACGGGTTAAAGTTGGTTAACTCGAGTTAATGGATGATTTAACTAATTAACTTTTTAACCTAATTCAGCTATTACCTTCAACCGTTCCCCGACCAACCTCTTGTTCGGTTAAACCACTCTATAACCAACTCGATCAATTAATTGGTTTTACCGAGACAGAACTGCCACCCATAATTTTGGCATTATCCTAGGCACTACCAATCATCCCAAACTTAAATTTTTTTAGATGGAAATTGCTTCATAATGTCGTACCTTTTGCCTATGATTTAATCAATCGCTATGTTGAGATTCCACCTTTACGTTAGGTGTATGGTTTAGAGAATGAGATCCTACATTACTTACTCTTTTCATCTAGTGTGTGGCCGATAAATGTCATCTGGTGGTGCTATGAAGATCCTATTGGAATAAGAACAAAGCAAATGCTATCAAGGTGGTTTATCTTTTGTGGCGGATTTGGAAATCAAGGAACTTGATCGTTTCGAGCACTTGCAACACTCAATCCAGGCGCTACATCAACAGTTTTGATTACATTGGCTGGAAGGAGGACGATGTGAAGCTGCTTCAATAACTATTCCCTCGACTAAGTCTTTCATCTTTCCCGACACT
Organism: Linum bienne; assembly: GCA_010665285.1. Classification (NCBI taxonomy): domain Eukaryota; kingdom Viridiplantae; phylum Streptophyta; class Magnoliopsida; order Malpighiales; family Linaceae; genus Linum; species Linum bienne. Next base: position 666,030 of record QMEG01002101.1, read on the forward strand.
GTTCGCCGAATCCGACTTGGCGATTTTATATTGATGTTGTTATCCGTCCACCTTCCGGTAGCCTTCGTTATGGCTCGATTGGGGTGGTACTACCGAGACAATGTGGATTTCCAATTTCAGATATAGGGATCATCATCAAGCATATTGTGGACCCCTCATTTTTGAATTTCAGGCCATCTGATAAGCTTTTTACGCTGCTCCGACAAAACCTGATGACTCGACTATCATCTTCTCCAATTCTGTAGAATTTGTGCATCTCATCAACTCATCGCTTCAATGATGCTAGTGTCGGTTATAGGGCGGTTTAACCGAACAAGAGGTTGGTCGAGGAACGGTTGAAGATAATGGCTGAATTCTATTAAACGGTGAATTTGTTAAATCGTCGGTTAACTCGAGTTAACCAACTTTAACCGGTAAGAAAAAGAATTACCCCAACACCCAAACGCGCGTCATTACACATCACCCTACAGTATTACCAGTACACCAATTTTAGGTAAAATAAATAAAATTAACATAAAAGTTCCCAATCCCTTCCCCATTTTGTAGTTTTCCCCTAACATTTCATGATATCAGAGCCTCTGTTACTCGCATTCTCATTTCCAATTTTCAATTCCAAGAGCCGAGCTACTCGTCTGAAAATGCTATTGTGAGTAGCAACATGCATCAGGCAAATATGCAAGCACACACATTCACATGCAAGTTGGCACTAGGGATCGATCTTCTTCCACTCAAAATCACAGTCAGCGAGCTACTCCTCAGCAACGACGAGTCCGCAAGCAGCAGCTGACATTACTCACGGTCACCCCATTTATCCCACTCGACAGTCTAGTCTTGATCTCTACTCTCCTCTCCCAACTGAGAGGTACTCGGTCATGACGACTAATCGTTCATTTCTTCCAGGACTGAACATGACAACGGTGATTACTATGAATAGAATAATTCGGTCAGAGTAGGTTCGATGGTTAAACAGTCGATTATGTCGGTTATGCAGGTTAATCAAAAAATCTGTCGGTTAAAAATTGATGAATTAACCGTAGGATCTAAGAAATGGGTGTATGTTAGTATAAATACACAATTTATTTTGTGAGATTTAGCAGTTGGTCAAGGATATGTATTAACCAAGAGTAGCCACTAGTAGATGCTTCTAAGTAGAGAAAAGTACCGTTGGCAAAAATAACGTGACAGAGGGCAGGGCACAAATGGTTAAGGTGGATACTAGCGAGCTAATTAGAGGAGATAGCAGCATAGATGAGGGAAAGAAGACCCTCAGTCTGTTAACAAAGTTGAGGAAGGACATCCATTGACAAGAACACAGAAAGAAGCGAAGGACAGTCATTCACGAATCCAACCAATCCATTTGGAATTGAAACCAAGTTTGGAGAGCAAAATTTCCAATTCCCTAGGTTTAATTCATGTAACACCCTCATGTTTTATGATTTATTAAATGATGAAAATGCTCTTAAAGCAACAAAAAATCAAAATCACATGAGGGATTTAAGGTCTTTAACAACATCTTGACTATTTATCAAAATGCCCGACCAGGGTACTTTAAAATAAAATTCAATAAGAAAGAGAACTAATAAAATAAAAGCTTGATTAACAACTACTATAATTAAATGACACAGTTTATGAAAAGAAGTCTTGTCAAACATCCATAAACACTGTTCAAAACAAAGTCCACCATGCTACATCCTGAATTAGTTTCACTCTTCTCCTGCAACAACTATCAACACCATGGTGTGTGGTTTGGGGTTAGTATTTCGTACTCATTACAATACAAGTAATGTAATTTCATAAAAAACATTTCTATTTTCTAAATAAACACATCACATAGAGCAGTTATCTTTATGTAATCATAACAAACAATCAACGTCAAAGATCGAAGCTAAAATCGATCATGTTAGGTGTATTATGAATTTGGAGTATCAGGGTTCTTGTAACTTGCTATATCCTAATGATCATGTTCATACAAGAAAATTATATGACATTAATTATTGTACTTGTTTTTCGCCTTATCTAGTTCGGAATTGGCGAAAGGATTAAGACGACGAATCAACTTCTCGGGAAGATTGGCGAAATTAGATTATTCACAACTTCATGTCTAAACCTAGAATCAATGATTTCTTCGTCTGATTTTGATTTGTCTTCCAAAATCATGAGCATCTAAACTTCTCTTGCATAGATTAGATAAATCCTAGGTTAGTTCCCATGAACGAGAATGATTTGATATGTTTGCCGATTTATGCGAGTTGAATGGATTTCATTGCATATTTGATTTCGTTTTTGATTTGTCCTTGCCTGATCAACTTGAATGAATCTCTGTTGGATTTTTCTTAGATTGGTAACAGCTTGCATTTCTAGGATGCTGAAATCAAATAACTAGGTTGGACGTTAAGCCTCATCCGGGAGCGATGAACTAGTCTGTCGTGTGAGCGGACTAGAATATTAGATCTTTCTCTTGAAAGACGGACTAGAATATTAGATAGGTAGGAAATTAGTGGTCCTAAGTGGGCATGATTTGATTAGAGAAAAATTGCAACGGAGTATTGCTTCTGTCCTATTTCAAGTAAATTGTGGAATTTGTCTGTCATTTGTAAATTAGAATTGCCGAGGGGGATTCAACATCTAAGCAGTTTCATCTTTGATTGTCTAAACTCTTATTGTGTAGTCTTGCAAACCATTTACTTTAAAGAAAATTTGATTTTTGCTTTGATTGATTGATTGATCCTCATAGTACCTAAACCACATTTATTGATACCTCAATTGATATTAATTACAACTTTGATAAAGATAGTAAAATAGACCCTAGGGAGATTCGTGTCTGGTAAATTCATTAGCTGGATTATTTTGAAAACGCCTATAAACGTCCATCAATGCTAAAAATTGAAATACCTCATAACTTAAGTAAAACGACAGCGGAAATATAACAGAGCAACTATGGCTCAAATCGTTCTAACAATAATATGAAAACATCCCAAAATAGGGGAATCAACATCCAGAGATAAGTCTATCAAACTAAGTGAAAACCATCTGATCGACCGAAAACATCAAAGCATCTGAAAACAATAAAAGGGATAATCGAGGTCCTCCAAGGTACCTCTCTCTGCTACTCCTAGAGCCACTTGGTCAAGGTGTCTGGTTGGATAGCTCTCTTAGGCTCCATATTCTCCCGACGTTCCACAGTTGATCATGCACATAAAATAGAGATGGGGTCACTGATAAGTAGTGAGTGGCTAAACTAGACTCACTTAGAACTAAGCTAGACTTCTAGTAACGTGACCATGTGGTCCTATAGGCATCATCCTAATATCAACCACCCTTAGCTAGTGGATCAAACCATGAAACCACCCTAAACCATGTGAGAAGCATTTGTAGGAATACTTGACATAACCTGCATAAGCAAGAGCATGGACATGACCTGGGGGATTGTGCAATCCATGGGTGCATGATCAACACATATCGAGAGCTAATCTAGCTAATTTTAAATCATGTCCTAAACATGAACTATGAAATATAGTTCAAGAATGATGAGCTTATGCAACAACATATACAGTACATCATACACTACTATACAGTCTAAAAGCTCGGCTATATTTCACATCCCTTGTTATATAGATCACACGCTACTGAACAGTACTAAGAGCCCAACTCTATAATCACAACAACCGTACAGTATATCACACTCTACTACACAGTCCAGGGACCCCAGCTCTATAACACCTGTATAGTAGATCACACGCTTTTGTATAGTTTTGAGAATCTGATCACCGGATTCAAACAATCCTAATTTCAGTTCTACGTTCTAAGCAGAAAGAAATCCTAATCCCCCACCCTAAATACACTTTCCTGGTAGAGTCTTATCTAAGCGCATCCCTACAGCTCAATCTCCTATTCCATCCGACATGCAGATATCAATTGAAGGATTGAAATCCCAAAACCCCAAATCCTAACCTGTCAGGATTTTCCTACATAGGATTTGAATCAAGGGATTGAGAAAGGAGGAAGAAGATAGATTTCCTTTTGAAGCTTCCTCAACAATCTCTAAGCCTCTCCTACTGATCTGGGATCGATCAACTTGGTCTTATTCTTCCTAAAATCAATCGCCGTTCGTTAGAGAGGATTGTGAGTTTTGCGTTTCGATAATCTGAGTTGCAGGTGGCGACTCTGCTTTCATAATAAATCTTCCACGCCTGTGGCCGACTTGCCACCCCGCCATGAGTGCCTGGCAACCATACCCATGACCTACTGATGGTCACGTTCGTGATCTCCAGCTGGTCACGATCGTGACTGATGTTGACCACCTTTGTGGTCTATCTGACAACCACACCCACGCTCGTGACTATCTGTTCATCAACCGATTTCAAGAATTCACAGAATCCAGATAAAAAACTCAGAATTAACAATTGACCCAAAATTGTGGTGTTACTGAATGTCAGGAGGACACGTAAATGGAGTTTTATGATACAATGCAAAAACCCATTAATGAACAGAGAGAGCTATGCGGGAGAAGGGGTTGGTGGGTTTCGGTGGCATTTTAAAGAAGAATGAAACAGAGAAAAGTAATGCCCAGATCTGGCTAGCTAGAGTTAGAGTAGGGAGCTACAGTTAGAAAGGAGAAAAGGAAGAACCGAAGAAGATGAATCTTCGAGGATGAACGTAGAAGAAATTAACCCGAAGTAGAAGATATTATTATTATTTTTTATTACCCATTCCTGACTATGTAATAGACCGTTGAATTTTTTTCCCAGGGATGCTATGTAATCATTCAGTTAGTCGTACGAACTTCGGTTAATTGACCGTCAGTTTTAAGTTGACGGAGTTGAAAAAATTCCAAATTGTGCCACAAAAAGTATTTTCAATAGGTTGTGCCATTTCCAGCGAAGGCAGAATAAGTTGGGCCTCCTCATATAATCATAATTCCAAAATATATTGAAGTTTCGCAAACAATGCTATAACCCTGTATATTACCACTTTTCAGCTTATTTCCAAAATATACATAATCTGTTCGATTAGCCAATTGCAATTTGCAGTCCATATTTTAACAAAATAAATTAATATGTGCCTAGATAAAAAAGAATTATTAACGCCCAAAATTTCTAAAAATGAATGTTTATGTTCCGAATTACCCAATTATTTGTATATTTAAATCAAAATATAATTTGTCCAAAAAAAACTAAAATAACTACATACGACATCACTACATACCGCCAAAATCAATCTACCAAATCATTTCCCAATTTCGACCCGATTCCCATTTCCAGCCATCCTCGTGTCGCCGGTTGCTGCATGAAGGAAGGACAAATCAATGCCATTGCCGTCACAGTAATCATACAGTTCCCATAAGGTCGCCAGGTCCATATTAGCTTCGTAATCAAAATAATTGTTTTCTCCATCCAGTCACTTTGACATGAGTGATGTAATAAACTCGATTTAGGGGTTGTATGTTGAGTTGAGAGTTTGTCGTCTTTCACGTACATTGATTGAAACAGCCTAGTGTAGTTTAAGGTTTCCAATCCATTGGGTCATTTATCTCCTTCACATATTTCCATCCCATCTCCTCCTTCTCTAACTTGTAAATTAAAAAATAATGAAATTTTTTCTAAATTGATTTATTGGGGAGTAAGAACGTAATCAATTATAACATAATTTAATCATTGGATAAAAGAACTTAATCAATTATAACATAATTTAATCGTTGGACTAATGAACCTGATTTTGTTGGATTGATTAGAAATTTATAAGTTTTTTTATTTATGATTTATGGTTGATTTGATTAGTAGAGTACATTTTTTCCTTCTTTTTTTGATCGAATGTAACAGATTTTGGCACACAAATTATAGATAACAAGGAATAATATTGGGGTCATTTGGTATGCGTTATCTCAAATATCATGATATTTAAGATATCGTGATATTGAGTGTTATTGATATTGATAGGGGAGAATGGCGAAATTCTTGTTTGGTAAGGTGAGATTTATATTAAACTACAATTAAAAATATATCCTCACTTTATCTTCAATGAATTTGCTCTTGCCCCATTTATAAAATTATTGGGGAACTGGGTTTGTGGTAGTTGATGGCAAATCAACACTTTGGGAGATCAAATTTAATATTTTAATGATAGTTTAAATTAATCCTATTTCGAGAGAAAGGATCAATTTCAAATTGGAGTGAGAAACTCAACTTTCTTGTACAATCATATCAGTTTAAGTGCATGAAACCTAAACATGAAACCAGTACACAATAAACTCACCCCTTGGACAGTGCGGATACACATCCAGTTTCCATAAACTCTAAAGAAAAAGAACCTATGCCCGGAAACCCTGCATAAATTGGAAATGCAGCAAACAACTGAACAAAGTGGAACCCCTCCTACTCCGCTATTTGCCCTCTGTCACAATCACCGTCTGAAATCTCACTGCCTCGTTAGACACCCATCGCTGTCAACAAGGACCGATGTAGCGCCTACTTCGAATCAATCCCAATAGTCGTCCCTTCCATCTCTTTCCTCTGCTTCCCACCCGATGAATCTTTCAACTTCCAGCGAACTAGAAATCCAACCTCAGTGACCTCTCGATCTGGCTGGATCCAAGAGGATACAAGCCCTCTCGTCGATTTCTTATGCAAATCCGCGGTGAGTATAGATGGAGAAGTTGAGTGAACATTGGTGGATTTCTCTCTCCAGCAAATGAGATAGATGGGAAAGAGAGAGAAATTGGGATAGGGAGTAATGATTATGAGAGGAAGTTTCTAGGTGGCCCACAAATGCCATGTAATTTCAGTCAATAGTAATGGTAAATTTGTTTGGCCGAAATGATATTTGGGGATGGTATTGAATATCCTCCCATCTGAAGTTTATTTTTGTTTTGATATCTCCAATATTGTTATATTCGTAAGCCAATACACTGCAACATCATGATATTTCTAATATCACTTTAATATCACCATACCAAACGACCCAATAATAGATTTAGGAGATGACTTGTGTTTGGATAACAAAGAGCATTGTGTGCCACTAAATAGGCGATGTAGTTATCGATGCCCGGGAAATGAGGGAGACACTAACGGTAGAGATTTGAAACGATGCCAGCATTCCAAAAGACGTTGGCCAACTTGAATATCATTGTCCAAAGAAGTAATAAGGCGGACGCACTTAGTGCAACCCAATATGATGAAGAAAGAATCAAGATAGCGACACAACGCCACATAAAGAGCCTGTCTGATGGTCATGCATTCAAGGGTTAGGTGATCCATAATGTGATGAAACTGTCCAATTAAGGAAACCAACGTTCCATAGCTATGGTGTACCACGAAACCAATATCACCAAAACCCCAGAGTCATTTGTCTATCTTACAACCGCGTCAACGTATGTAGTCCAAGTCAAGTCTTGTAGGCGACGTGAGACGAAACCACCCAGAGCTGGGGAAGGAGACTGGATCCATCACTTTGAGCAGCAGCAAAACTAGCAGCCTCCGCCCAGTGAAGATAGAATTGACGCGCCAGAGAAGTGATGATATGCTAGTACATATCAAAGATGGCCGTATTTCTTGATTTCCATAACCAGCACCAGAACGAGAAAAGTTTCATCGCATATGTTGTATCACTTCAATGAACGTGTCTCTGTAACGTCACCACATGTTGTATATATGTAAGGAATGACCCTCAATTGAATGTAGAATTAAAGGGACGTTTGGATTCCTACTGAACATAACGTTTTCCATAGAAAGGATTACCTGAAAAATCTTCCGTAAGAAAAAATGAAATTTAGGTTGAATTGGGAGTGNGTGGGTGATCCAGCTCGTGGCTTAATCGACAACCTAAGGAGACTGAATAGCTGCAATTCCAACAATCAGACTAGATTCAATGGTCAGGTACTTCAGAGAGGGGCTATGGAATTGCTAGCATTTGAGATACCGAAGGTGACATGAAAATTAATGATAGGAGGGTTACATTCCATTAGTCGTTCAAAATTAAAGCATTGATTGTTGCAGGGATCTAATGAGTAGTCGGTTGGGGAACTAGGGTGGGCAGTTCATAATCAAGGTAGCGAGAAGGTTAGGATTGACGTCCCAGATCCGACTAGCCAACGGCCACTAGCTAGGACCATGTCACGACCGTAGATGATGCATGTTGATCCCAAACTTGACGAACATAAAGTTGATTTTTTTCCGGAAAATTAGTATTTTACTAATACAATCCATGCAAAATTGTTTTTTATTTGAGGTGTATCAGTTTGGTCATGTTAAATATCAACCGCGCAAAATAAAATATGAACCACAAATAGAAACACCCTTGAATTATTTTTTATGTCATCATATATAGTATTCAAATAATATCACGATGTTAGTCATTATTAAGCTGATTTGGCAATCCGACATATATGGCGTATGAATCAGATCTTTTAACAAAACACTTACTCGCCACCATTTAGTAATGCTTACATGGACAATAATTATTTTATGGATAAATCTCCATGCCCCCGTTTAGTAACCAGTTTAGTTTGATTCAAAAACATATTCAATTTGGAATGAAAAAAAAAATTAGAATCAAAGTAAAGGCTACAAACAAAACTTGTTTAGTTGATGATTTGTGAAATTTGGAAAGTTGAAAATCAAACATGATATTGTGTTTATGAGATAAATTCATGAGAATATTTTTTGTAGGATTTTATGGTTTCATATTTGAGCAATTTATAGGACTACATTATTATGTTTTCATTTTTTATATATTAAATGTCCATAATGTTTGCATTTATATGGCTTCCAGATAGACATTTTTATTGCTCAATTCATTTTGTTTAATTTCATAGCTCTAGGACCAGCTCATATGGTCATTTTGTTTATTTTCAATATTGCTTAATTGATATTATTTGATTAGGTACTGTTCTTAGCTATTAACACTTTTAATTTGTTGTTAGCGATTTTTCTTACCGTGTGGTATTATGGAGGTATCTAGATACACATATTATGAGCAACCAAAGCTATCGTTTAGATCTCCAATGTTGATGGTCCAATGAGACACAAAATCATTACTCCTAGAAGTTAATGATTATAATCATATGTCCACAAAGAGACACGACTTATCAAAGCCCATCTAGCCAATATGTCTCAAATTTTGATCGCTGAAGATATACAAAATCATTCCTAGAAGTGGATGATTATTATATATTTATGTTAATAGCGACAATATATATTCCCACAAGAATGACCTTGTGGAAGAAAAGATCTATTATTTTGGCCATTAGAAAGAAATTTGAGAAATATATATTTTCCTATGAAAGAGAGTTCTCAATTGATGAAAATTTCCAATCATATGAAGGGCGATACAAGCATCAACTTTATTTTGATGATCATAATTCGAATGATATTTTAGCACTTCAAGTGAATGTTCAAAGCCACATATTTTACATTATTTTAGAAAGGGAATCTAGCAAGATATTATCATCTTTTCATTTATATGGATCTAACATAGATGGTTGAATGTTTATAGATTGTGCAAGAATTGATCCCTTAATTGATGGAATTACTGATTGGAACTATTAGTATTTATCATTTAAACTATGCACCATTCTCATGGCAAAAATGAGCAAACTATACGATGAGAATCAACATAATACATGGTGATATAAATCTCATCGATAGTGCACCATATATTCAGTAGTACAAAATCAATCTTAAACTCTAAAAGAGTTTTTGTGTTGTTCACCAAATAAACAAGATCGTTATTCCAATAAAGTGATAATCACAAGGGATGAAAAATAATGTGGTCTATGACCATCAAATTATTGGATCAATATTTCTATCATCTAATATGTCTGCTACACATATATATTTACTCATCTGAACAAATTTTATTTGCGTAACCGGCTAGACCATCTCGGTTGAGTAATAATGCGAATTGAGAACCAATATGGTCCATTTTGAATATTTCATAATTATCAAAAGATGAAACCCATTCATGGGTTGATTGTTCTCAAATAAAGTTGATTGTGGGATAATCATCAACTAAAGTAAAAAAAATATCTCTTACACATAAATAAATAAGGATGATATTTGTCGATCCATACACCTAACATCTATACCAATTATTTTAATTACTTTATCCACTAGATGGTCACACGTGTCTAGCCACCAAGAGTTTATGGGATTAATATCTCAATCATTTTGGTTATGAGCATATTTTCATGATTATCAATAAAGAATATATGTCATTTTAGAACAAATATTTTCAATTAATATTATTGTGCACATGTTATTTACATGAACAATACAAATTTGCATTATGCCAAGCAATTATTATGAATTCCTCATTATATTTGGTTTTTGTGTTAAAACCACATACATATTGTCCATCTATGCATATATGTATATACACATCTGAATTGCTCCACCACAATCTATGATAGGATCTCAACATCGATTACGAGTTCATCACTAGTAAAATAGTTACATCATTGTCAGGCGATTTATTTATGACTCGTTTGGAAGGTTTCCTTCAACCTTCTCAAAATTAGGAGGAGAAAACAAAAATTTGACAAGAGATTAGATAAATTATCATTATATTATTTCGATCCTCGCACTAAACAATATGAACTTGAAGTTCAAAGTGTAATTCATCAACTGTCGGACACTTTACAAACCCAAATTTAATAAAGCTCCCATGTGCTAACTCCAAATGCTCAAGTAAAATAAAGATTTTGATATTGGGAAATCTGACCTAAAAATTGAGTCTATAACTAGTATAAAGTGTGGTAGACCACTCGGTTTGAAAGAAGAAAAATCCTCAAAGCGAAATGGAGCTATATATTAAGATGGTCAAATTGAGGTTAAGATTATTTCATAAAAACCACCAGGAGAAACAAATAATGAGCTCAAGAAGAGCCTTAGGTACATGAGAGATATGAACATAGCTAGATATCTCATTTATCTATATATTGCATGGAAAATAATGGAACTGCAATAAAGTCAACGTCGATATATTTTTTGCGGATAATGCAACGCTAAATATGATAGTTGAAAATGAGGATCATGAGCTAATATGCATGCAAAGAAACAAATCATTGGTTGAAAAATTTCAATTTAAGGCAAAACCAAATTCCGAAGAGAAATGAAAAGTTTGAAGACATAAAGTCTTTATACATAGAGATGTAATGCAAATAAAACATAATATGTATGGTTTGTAAAATAAGCATACACATGTGCTATGAAGTTCCCTTGAGGATTCATTTTGCTATAAGCAAACTATTCACATCCACTTGAAAAATATTCAATTATATCTAATTGACGTCATATAGATTGAATATTGAGAAATAAGTAGTACATTTACTCATTTAATGTATCATATATTTCTCTATGCAAATAGTTTGTTTTTCTTTCTACTTCAGTTGAATTTCGATTGATGAAAAATCATCTTTATCATATTTTATGATTTTAAAACTATTACTAACATTTTATTAGTTTTATTATATTTAAAATGTGTTTCTTTTGTTTCAATGTCATTAGATGTGGTCATTCTTTGGTTATATAGATAATACACATTATTAAGACTCTTGAAGAGTAACTCAAAGAAATCATCTACTTAATTAATGAGTTTAGCACAAGATTGTGGCCTAGTGGTTAATCACCTTGCAAATTTGATCATATGCTCAGTAGTTTGATCTTTCCCTTATGGAAAGAAAGGTCTTTTTGTAGCTATTTATCACATTGTGTGAATTATCAACACTTGTTAATGGGTCATTTATCTTTTTGAAATCTAGTGGATAATAAAGTTTGAACTATGTGGTAGAATAAATTTTACCACTATCTTGCAGATTTGTGCATCTCTCTCGAACATGATTCTCATATATCATCAATGACATACTAACAATGTCCTAAAAAATTTATAAGTATATATCATGGCTATAATTGCCTTGCTTGTGGTAAGATCACTATATGAGATTTTATGGCGATTGTAATTGATATTCATAATGAAATGAGAACTACTCGGTTCCACAGTATTGCTTCTCAGTGCATTTAGAGCACTTGGTGAGCCATGAATTTGTTGAATATGATAATGCCACTATTCTCTGGTTTGTGAAACCGGCTAATAAAGCCATACCACCATTACTTTTGAGTGGCTCAATATAATGCATGGAATAATCCGATCTGAAAGAAAATGGTATAACGTAATGTGATGATTATATGTACTATTTTTTCTTCATTAGGTTTTTATCCCATAGGGTTTTCCTAGTAAGGTTTTAATAAGGCATATTCTCATCTAATGATCATCCAAGGGAAAGTGTCATGTGAATTTTATGGATGACCATCGATCATATTGATGCATACATTATATGCACAAAATGAGCTGAAATATTCGAGATGCGCTGAAGTGATAACTTGCTTGATTTATTCACAAAGAATTCAATGCTCTATCTACATCAACTTTTGGGAAGCTTGTCCAAAAATTTGGAGTTTGGCCATTTAAAGGATCTCAACTGTTATGGTCCTTAGGGGGAGTCAATACGCAAGTGCACTCTTTTTCACTTAACCATAGTTTTCCCACTAAGTTTTCCTAGTAAGGGTTTTAACGAGGCAGTATCAAAAGCATATTCAACGAATGATATCTTTAACCAATGAAAATTTAACAAGTAGTGTTATGAGTATATTACTTATATCATTTGAATGTCCATTGTAGCTTTCATCATCCATTGATCATGTGAATCAATATACTCAATTACACTAATTGGTTTGTATTGATCTTATAATTTGTAGGTTATGATATCATTAGCCTATAAATAGTATTCTCCATATATGTTTGATATACACCTGAATAAGAACTATTCTCCTTCATTTATCTCGTATCGTCTTCTCATTACTTAGTTTCATAAAATAAAATAAAAAGTTTGTGCATACATAGAAATGAGGTTAGTGTAAGTATAGCTCGTTTGTTTATTGCTTTCTATCTTGTACTAATTGAAAGATCTCTATTTTGATAAAAATATTACTAATCCACACTATCAATTTGTTTCACTGAATATTTCATTATTGTAACTATAAAAAGTAAAACAACTACTTAATATAAACATAAAAAATCTCATCATAATTCACCAGTTTGGGTTCAATACAACTTTACCCTACCAGTATACTAATGTTATAAGTTTCAAATTCTCTAAAACTATTAAATCAACTCAAATTTTACCTTATTTGATCGATTTGTATAACCAATATAACACTCTATGTTGACATTTAAATTAAACAGACAACTTTTAATATGCAACCCGATACATGAATTAATATTAGAATTAGAGAGTTGTTATTCGTTGCCCTAACTTTTGGGAAAAATGCCCTATATTCAAATTGTGTGTGTATGATTACGTGAATGCCCGATCAACACCTCGGGGATGACCTAAATTAAACCACACCACAGATAGCTCGCTCTTGCCTCTTCACTTCTCCTCTCCAACCCCTAGGGAGACCATCTAGGATCAAGAGGAAACTTGGAGCACTTGGTGGTCCATTGGAAGGAGGAACTCAAGGAGATTGAATGTTAAAAACCATATTCCATGAAGATGTGATTCTCTTATTCTTCCTCCTAGGCTTTTATTACCTTGGTAGCCTAAGTCCCTTTTAGTTATTGCGTTGTTTGAGATGTAGTTTCTATGATTTTCACCTAAAAGCATTTAGGTGGATACATGTGAATGCTTAATGATATCTATTTATGGTTTTATTGTGCTTAGACCATGGTGCTTGCAATCTTGTATCGGTTATGGCTTTTATGAGATCAAATTCTCATGTTCCTATTCATTAATAGTAGTAGGAATGTGTTTGTGTTTAGTATAGGATAGATGAGGGTGTTGGTTCTCATTAACAAGCCCCAATTCGACTTTTAGAGGCAGGATTTTCTGTGGGCATTTAATCAAACACTTGGTGGGCAACCCGAAACAAAGATGACCTATTGACACGGTTGGAGTCAGGATGCTAGGGATGTCTATAAGTGACTTAAGAATCCCCACAACTATAAAAACCTTGTACTAGATTGATATTTGTTCTTATGTACTTGGGGTTTTCGTACTCTTCTCATATGTACATGGTTTTTTTGTACACGCTCCTTTTCTTTTAATTGGTGCTTGTAGATTTAGAACTTGTATGAATATGAAAAAGTACATAAAATAAGAAAAAAAGAAATCCACAAAATATGAACACGTAGTCAAATCTATACAATTTAGAGAATATCCACTTAAAACAAGTACATAACAACGTTAGCCGAACTATTACACATGGTCAAGAGCCTTGGATATAATATAATCCTTCAACTGATTTTAGTCACACAACACTAAATCGTGGAGGATGTGTTTCCTAATTTTTTCCAACACTTATGTCTTGTTCCATTCCGTGCTCATGTATGGCCTATACTTGCCGTCCCTACCTTTGCAAATATTAAGCACATATAGGCCAGTAAAAGAAAGGTAGTGCGCCTTCATCCTCTGTTGTAAGTTCTATTTGTAGGAGATCAAATCCATTAACCTATACCTCCTCCTGGAACCATTATGGATGGCATATGATGCAAATAATACATCAAACATTTCCTAAATACTCCATGAGTAACATCATAGTTGTCTGGACTTTATGGAGCAAAGAACTCATTCTTTTTGCTGATGTTGTTGAGAACAAAAGAATGTAATGCCCCCACAACTAAAATGGTACGAACCTCTGCACACACAAAACTACATACACACACATACCATGTTAATTGATTTAGGGAAATCAGGTACATTAAAACAAAACCAAGTACAACACACTAAAATGGGTAGAAAGTAATAAACATCAACATACAAAGTCACCTTGATTGAAGTCAAGTGGGTGGGCCCAAACACGTATAGTATTTTGGACTATCTGCGAAGCAAGTTCAATTGGGCAAGGTGTTGCCATAAAATCACCAAACATATACTTCTACAAAAAATAACGAATAATTTAAGTACATTACTGAGAAACAAAAAAAAATCAAGTACATATTAATGTGCTTATTACAAAAACCTCTTATAAAAATCAAGTACATATTTATGGCATATCTGGTGAAATCAACATGAAAAGAAAGCGCTTTGATGATTTTGGGAAAGCCAATTGTAAGATTGGGTGGCAAAATTCACCAAAAAGAAAAAAAAACCTCTGCCATGACAATGATGTACTCGTATCTATATGTTAAATTAAGACGTGACATTGGTTGGAATTAAGTAGAGTGATTACTCTCCCCTATTATAAAAGGTTTCGTCTTGAAATCTGAATGTGAAAAACTTCATATGGTACCGGTTAGGTAGTCTTCCACGACCTGTAGATAGCATTCTTTCATGCTAGCCTTGGTCTCCAATGTCGCTGCCTCGACATTCTGATTTTGTCAAATCACCTTAAGCATAGGTGTTTCTTTGCTTCTCAAATGATGGACCTTTCAGTCCATAATCTTGGCTGGTTGCTCCACAAAAGTCAAGTCTCTCTCCAACTTAATCTTATCTGGCTAAATAACTTGGTTCGGCTTGTCAATATAGGCCCGAAGGACACTCAAATGGAATACATTATGTATCCAGTCCAACTCGGCTAGTAAGGCTAGCTCATAAACCAGTGGTCCTATCCTTCGAATGATATGGTAAGGACCAATGAATCAGAGAGCCAACTTCCCCTTCCTGCCAAACCGCATCACTCCTTTCCAAGGGGAAACTTGATGGAAAACCTTATCCCCTTCCTTGAAACTAACCTCACAAGCCTTCATCAGCATACTGCTTATTCCGATTATGAGCTACTCCCATCTGAGTTTGAATCACTCTGACTCGTGAGGCAGTCCCCAGGACTATCTAGGGTCTAGTTAACAACCTTTCTCCCTCCCAATCCCAAAATAGAAGGGTCATGCTCTTTCTGCCATATAGTGCCTCGAAAGGAGCTACTCCTATTGTGATTATATGAATTATTATAAGCGTACTCCACCATGAATAGAACCTTTAACAAAGGTTCATCGACCTCCAACACACATGAGCGTGACAGCTCCTCCAAGGTCACGATAGTCCGGTCTGTCTGAGGATGGTAAGCTATAGAGAAGTTCAGCTTGGTCCCCCATGCCTACATGCAAACCCTCCCAGAAGTTGGAGGTGAAACTGGGGTCCCAATCTTTTACAATCGTTGTAGACACACCGTGGAACCTCACAATATGCTCTACATATAAACTTGCCAAATCCTCGACATCTTGCTTGAACCGAATGGGTATGAAATGTGCTACCTTGGTCAATCGGTATACTATAACCCACATTGCATCCTTCCCATTGACCAAGGGAAAACCACTAACGAAGTCCATAGCGATCTCCTCAAACTTCCATATTGGTATAAGCCAGGGATGAAGCAACCCTCCTAGTGCCCGATGATTCAACTTTTCTTTCTAGCACATTAAGCAACAAGCCACATGCGGAATTACGTGCTTCTTCGTACTAGGTCACCAGTAATGTGAAAGAAGTTTTCTGTACATTGTCTCACTTGGGTGTATGGCATAAGTGAACAAATGTGCCTCATCAAAAATATCCTCTCTCAGCTTCAACCCCGAAGGTACATACACTCTATCTTGGAATAGCATCAAGCCATCCTTCCAAGTGTAGGGTGTAACCTTACCGGCCGTCACCCGCTGTTGAACTTCCACTACCAACTCATCTATCGCCCGACCCTCTATAGTTCGATCCAACAACAATGGTCAAACTACTAATCTGGCCAGTAACCCTTTGACTGCATCTACCTCCAACTCTATACCCATGCTCCTCAACTTGACTAGCTCATTCAACCACTCCTTCATGCTCAAAGTATCAGCCACTATATTGGCCTTTACTGGGTGATAGTCTACCACACAGTCATAGTCCTTAAAAAAACTATACCGAGCGCCTCTGCCTGTTGTTCAGCTCCATCAAATAGTACTTGAGACTCTTGTGAGTAGTCTTGATCTTGAAAGTCTCCCCATACAAATAATGCCTCCTAAATTTCAGTGCGAAAACCACTGCTGCTAGCTCCACTCTATCGTTCACTTGAACTTTTAACGGGTGTGATGCATAAGCCACTACTTAGTCATTCTGCATCAGAATGCAACCTAACCCTGAGTACAAAGCATCACTATAAACTACATACTCACCACCATTCACTGGCAAAGTGTGTACTAGCATAGTAGTGAGCCTCCTTTTCAGCTCCTCGAAGCTCACATGATAGGCTATACTCCAAATAAAAGGGGTGTCCTCCTGGTCAACTAGTGGAGTGGTCAACTTCCTGTAGTACCCTGCCATGTCTAGGAAACTTCTAGTCTCTATCACACTGCTAGGCGGCGACAAATCTACTATCGCCTCCACCTTCTTTGGGTCTACCTCAATGTCTCGACCACTGATCAAATGTACAAGGAAGAGTAACTTCCTCAGCTAGAATTTGCACTTAGAGAACTTAGCATACAATTGTTCCCTACTATTGATAGTAGGCAACACTACCCTCAAGTGCTTTGTATGCTCCTCCTCCATCTTGGAGTACACCAAGATGTCATTAATGAATACTATGACAAACTTGTCCAAATATCCATGGAACACGTTGTTCATCATACCCATGAAAGCTGCAGGGCATTGGTCAAACTAAAAGGCATTGTTAGGAATTCAAAGTGATACCCCAACCTCAGATCGATCTTAGAGAACACTGCTGCTCCCTGAATTTGATCAAACATGTCATCTATGCGCGGAAGAGGGTACCTTTTCTTCACTGTCACTTGATTAAGCCTCATGTAATCTATGAAAATCCGCATAGACCCATCCATCTTCTTCACAAAAAGCACCAACACACC
>QMEG01002101.1:684369-707374 GCA_010665285.1 Linum bienne
CCCCCCCCCCAACAACCCCCGACAGGTGGGAATCCAATTCCAACAATGAGACCAAATTCAATGGTTAGGTACTTGAGAGTGGGGCTGTGGAATTGTTAATATTTGAGATACCGAAGGTGACATGAAAATTAATGATAGGAGGGGTACATTCCATTTGTCGTTCAAAATTAAAGCATTGATCATTGCAAGGATCTCATGAGTTGTCGGTTGGGGAACTAGGATTGACGTCCCGGATCCGACTAGCCAACAACCACCAGTTAGGAGCATGTCGTGGCCATAGATGATGCATGTTGATCCCCAACTTGACGAATGTAGAGTTGATTTTTCCCGGAGAACTAGTATTTTCCTAATACAATCCATGCAAAATAGTTTTTTATTTGAGGTGTATCAGTTTGTTCATGTAAGCTATGGACCGCGCAAAATAAAATACGGACCGCAAATAGCAACAACCAAGAATTATTTTTTATGTCATCATATATCTCAAAGGTATTCAAATAATATCACGATGTTACTCCCCATTAATCTGTTTTGGCAAGCCAACTTATATGGCGTATGAACCGGATCTTTGGTAAGCCACTTACTCGCCACCTCAGTTTAATTAATGCTTACAGATACACTAATCATTTTATGGATAAATGTTCATGCCCATTTAGTAACCATTTTAGGTTGATTCGAAAACATAGTCAATTTCGAATGAAACAAAAATTAAAATCAAAGAAAAAGCTGGAAATGAAAAGTTGTTTAATTGATTATTTGTGAAATCTGGAAAGTTGTAAATGAAATATGATATTGTGCTTAGGAGATAAATTAATGAGAATATTTGTTTTATTAATAAATATAAAATGTTACGCAATGTATTAGTTATATCCATTGTAACTTCCATCATCCATTAATCATTGTGAATCAATATACTTCATTACTTTTATAGATTTGTATTAATTTTATAATGTGTAGATTATGATATAATTAGCGTACAAATAGTAGTCTTCATGTTTGTTTGAGATATATATGAATAAGAACTATTCTCCTACCTTTCTCTCGTATCGTCTTCTCGTTACTTAATTTCATAACACGTTATCAAAATATAGTTTTATCTTCTACAGATTCAAGAAGGTTGCTAGTAAATATATCTTGCTTAGTTTGATTGCTCTAGTTTATCTTTTTCATGTGTGGTTTTGTCCATTTAATTTCACTTTGTCTAATGTATGGGCACGCGTAGATGATATTTGACACGCATTTTTCTATCACAGTTGTTTTTTGTTTTGTTCTATTTCTTCGTTTCATCTAGGTGGTTGAATACTCATGATATTCAAATTTGTGATTGACATTTTCTTAGTGTTGATAATGCCTTGTTCCAACTTTTTTTTTTATTCTTTATTTTTAATTTTCTTCACCGTTTCTAATGTATATCCTCAGGAGCCCTCGTACCACATCATCAACCATCTCAAGGAATTTCCATTCATGGGATTCTTCAACATCTAACTACAGTTCTACACTTGACTATGGAGTAATAAAATATAAACCCCACCCTTAAGAAGAGCTGAGACCTCTGATTCTGGCTTGATATGATTCCGCTCACTGCCATGAATCCTATCTTCTAATTGTGCGTCATTTCGAGCTCAAACGATTCTATGCTCCATATACTTCTTTGCAACAAATGGAAACTTGCTCGAGCATAATCCCTGCACCAGTCCTCCAATGCTCTCTGTTACACTGCCTAATATGAAACTTCTAGACGCTGACAAAACTGTCCCAAGTCCTTAACTGTAAACCATCCAAAATTCCAAAACCACGGAAGCTAGACTCAATATGAATTAGTTACAAAATACCCATTTATCTATCAAGGCTTTGCAAATCGGGTCACCGAACTCCTCGAATATTACGGGGAGGTCATTCTTCTTCTACGGCGAGGCTGGTCGCCACCGGCAACCTCTGCCCAGAATCCGACGAGGCTTGGACGACTTCCCAACTTTTTTGAACTGGCGCCTCCCGGTGTCGTTTCGTCCCAATTCCTTCGCTGTCGACCGACGCATGTCCACGAGCAACAAAAAACTTCTTCCTCTCGATCGCTCACCTCGAGAGGACTTCCTTCCCTAGATCGATGCCTCCGGCGACCAACGATCCCAGCTCCCTTCTCCTCGATCTCTGTTTTGAATACAAAACTGCACCGCGCACCCTCGCCTCTTCTGAGCAAGGATGTGCCGCTGATCTTGATCCCTTCTCACGTTTGAAACCATCCATCGATCATTGCCGCTGTGCTAGAAGTTGGTAGAAAGAGAACTCCCCCCTCTGCATCTCCAATTTGGTTTAGGGAAGTGGGGTGACTCACAAAATTCTGAGCCAATTAAATGTAAGTAGGCTCTACTGGCCATTGGGTCCATCCGACGGCACTACAACATCTTCCTTCAAATCTAGCAATCATACTCCTTCACTTAGATGGTTCAAGGTCAGCTCCTCACCGTTAGATTTTTCTGATAATATCTTCAGCTCATGACTTAACAAATCAAAGTGTTAACTCAGCCTCCGATTGACTTAGTCAACCCGATAATTATCCCGAGACTAACAAGCCTTTAATAGTTGGTCAACTGCTGAGTCAACTCCTAGAATTAATTAAATTAATTTAGTTTTCAACTCTCAACTTCTACTCAACGAGTAAGATTTAAATGAAACAGAAATTTAACGGAATCGAGAATCATAGCGTCACAACTCTTCCCAACTTGTCTATAGGTTTTGTCCCAAAACCTAACCTCACCACCACTAAGCATAAAAGATCTGATGCTTTAGTGAAGAAAGACACTAGTATTGAACCACCAAAATTCTAAAGTCTACTTGGAAGCACTAAGGTCAAACTTTGACCAACGGCTCCAAAATGTCTTATAGCTCACCTTGTCGTCCTTTTATGTAACACTTGACCCTACCATGCCATCCTCCTCAAAGGACCCAATCGATCTACACCTTGGGGATGACCTAAGGTCAAACCAAAACCAAACTACATTATTGTTCTAAAAGACCCACAATGGTCCACACCTCAGCTCGACCCACCCTAGTGGAACTCATGTCTCATTCCTTACTCCTACAGAACAATTCAAACTTGACCCCCGGAATCTGCTCCCGACTGCGCCGAGATTCCAAAGCTAAGTTTGGCACACTTTGCCAACATAAGGCTATCCCTCTTGCAATAGAACTGGTTCGACCATGCTCAACACAGAGTCGGCTCATCAATCTCACTACCAATTGAACACCACTACATGAAAGCTTCCTCAGAAGTTACTAAACAACAACATTTGAACGCTTACTCCCACTATTCTAGGTCCATGTCACCGTTGAGCCACCTCATAATCAACTATGTGCATCATTCAACAGTGTACACAAGAGCAACCCTCAGATAAGGATGACACCTTATTTGCAGCCTAATCATGTGCTCTACTTAGCCCACTACATTACTATCCACGTGGGTAGCGGCACAACAGCCCGGTAACCATCAGTCCCGCCACGCCCATGGTTAGCAACACACAACACCCATGGCCACATAACACCACACACGTGGCTTGCCATCCAACCACAACTTGTCTGTCACAAATCTTTTGTTGTCTCCATGCTCCCTCATCCTCGACTGTTCGTAACCTCTTGTTCATCCAACCAATTGCTAATGCTGCCTTTCAGAACACAATTTCTACTATCACCACATTCATCCCATGCAATCCACTACCTCTCTTTGGATGAGCTTCCACTAGCCCATGAACATTGTCTTATGAAGTTAAGATACACTTTTAAGATACTTTAAAATCTCATCCTCAAGTTTAAGCCCCTCAAAACAAGACCGACCATCCTTGGTCAAACCGATGAAAACAGGCCATAAAACCTTTCTAACACATAAAAACCAGTAAAACCCAAAAGAAATAAGAAGTCTTGAATGTATAACTTTTAAAAAGAGTGGAAAACCTTGTAAACCTTTATAACCCGAGTTTTAAATATCCAAACCATACTTTAGTTCCTTAAAACGTACATCCTCTTGAAGTAGCATCACATGCGCATACTAAGCTCAGTCTAACTTCAAAGCAAAGCTCATTAAAACTGAAGTCATGAAAGATCTTCAAACATCTTTAACACTTAGCCAGCCCAAAGGTAGCAATAAAACCTCCTTAAAACCAGCATGTTAAAGGACATCCTAAAACATAGCTGAAATCCTCAAATTCACTTAAATCACTGAGAGCCTAACATCAATAAAAGGTGTAAGGATACGTCTTTAATAAAGTAAAGACTTTTCAACAATGATTTAATCTATAGAAAATGCTCGACGTCCTCTAGACCTTCTTTTCTATTCCACTTTTTGCTTCCCTAACTCTCCTTCCTCCTGACTCAAACCTCATAGGCTTGCACATTGCTTATAACATCTCATAATTACACTGCTTAATCCTTTACCGATTTCCGTTGAAATCTAAACACACCTTGCCCTTCCAAGATGATATCGACCGCTTAGTAGTCACCATCTGCGAGAAAGACTCCTCTTATCCTACCGTGCATCAACTCCATGCTTTTAGTACCTTTACGGACACTTCATCCCCTAAGCACAATTCCTATTTCAACAATCCCCACACTACCATGCTCCAGTCATTGAGGTGCAAAGGCCAATCTTTGTGGTATGGTACTTCGAATGGTCGACTAGTCGAGCGACTAGCTAAACATTGCAACTTTCACCTTGCAGCTTACACTACCATACCTCATAATTAGATCGCTCTTAGCTCAAGTTCCCCACCGATAGGTAATACTAAATTCATAGTACTACTGGAACCTTAGTCAAGCTTCAGGGCATTAAGTCATCCCTCACCGTGATGATGGCTCGACAAGTCTAATCACTCGACTCCACTGAGCTCATGCCCTCCTAACAGTTCCTTCTCTTATCGTCACGATGACCTCCTTCTTTCTTGTTTGATCGAGGCATGCTGCACCAGTGATCTTTTCCTTTCCACACCTGTGGTTGACTATCCACCATGATTGTTTCCACCTACCAATTACGAGTGTTGCATCTTCTCATCTCCACGTCCATGGTGACCTCATCCCCACGCTCATAATTCCTTCCTAACCACGAGCATGGCTAACCCTTTACCCCGCCCGTGGCTAGTTAAACTCCACAACTGTGACTAGATAACCTGCACGACCGTAACTTGATCCTTATCACGCCTATGACTAGCTTCATTCCAAAACTGCTAGAGCTACTGCTGCTTTTATAGTAAAACATGTTACTGTCCTTTTGAAACTAACAATGACCTCACCCTTGCTCCTTCCCTACTCTCATGACATTTCTAGAACTTTACAGCTCCCTCAACAGTAACCCGTTCTCCTGATCATCTAGAGCAGTTGAGACTTCCATCCTTACTTTTGAGTTGGTCCACAATCAACCATCGATAACTTCTTACCTCCTTGGTGAAACATCCCTGGAAAGACGGCTAGACCCTAGCTCTACAGAAGACTTCTAACTCAAAAGAGTCTCATAGTCTAATTCTTTGTTTCCCCTTTTCCTTTCCCCTCATCTTACTAGAGCTATTGAAGCTCATCAATAAGTCTATAAGTCAAGAAAACAATGAACTCTATCCCTAATTCCTTACCCTTTCAATCAATGGGATTTTGAAGTTCTAACAACCAAATGAATCCTGAGAACTATCGGGGTTGTTTCGTACTCAAGGTCCCTTCGTTAGATTTTAAACAACCTAGGTTTCACGCTCTAGTTCCTCCAATAATGGAGATAAACTATCTCTACAAAGAAACTACAAACTACCTAAACTAACTAGATGATCAAAAGAAAAGAAATAGTCAACAATTAAAATGAGATGCTGCTAGGTTTTAAGACTAGTTGATGCTCAAATACCATTCACAAGAAGAGTAGGAGATAATGGAAACAGACTATGACATTGATTCTTCTCTAGGGTTTTGAAGGAATCCAAGACAAGGTCTTGCAATGGATTATGACTACCAATTCACAAGTGATCAACTCAATTGGTAGTGAATACAAGGTGTTCGGCGAAGTTCCTTGGTGCTTATAAAGCCTTAATGACAACACAACACCAAGCAAAGGATGCTAGTCACCGTATGACACCACAAACATCATAATCACTCAAGTTTGTCACCGCCTATAACGAAATGCACTCTCAGTGTTCAATGAAATTTCACGAAGAAAATCCTCAAACTAAAGGTTAAATTAGGGTGTGTGTATGGTCCACAAACACCTGAATTTAATCTTGGACTTACGTCTAATACATTCCAATCATAATCATGCAAAGGAATGGGTTTATAAGACCTATTTCAAGCCATGACAAAAACTAGGTTGAAACTCGAAAGTCCAAGCATCATCATTATCATAATAAGAATCTAATTGCATGCAACCCCTCATCATGAGAGGATAATCCTTGATCATATCTCCCTCGTCCGACCTCCAATTAACGTCCAATTGGTCTCGTTGGAATCGTCTTGTTGTCTTCTATCCATTGAATACCGTCAAGCTGAATGAAACATTAAGAAAGCAAGTCAAATGTACTGAAACGGTCCGTTTGAGAAAACACAACACAAAACCCTTGTTTCTTCCAACCAATCACAAAAGGGAGTCAAAGTCGGTCAAATAGAGTAAAAAATCAGTCAAGATGGGGTAAAAAATGGCTACCAATAATCATGCTATCAAATCCCCCCACACTTGGACATTGCTTGTCCTCAAGGAAATATACTCACACACTCGCAAAGAACTTGAAATATGGTGATCAAAAAGCATAAACTACAGTCTCACATCTTACCTTAGTGCCAAGTAGTACTAGTCAAACACCAAACCACACAATTAAGCATAACACTGGTTCCCTAGACTAGTGGAAGATGGACTACTACATATGATGAATATTACTCAGTTTCTAACCATCAGAGTGCGTCCATGACTTCCAAACACTTATGCCACCAAGCTAAAAGAGGAAGTAACAAACAAACGGATCATCCTGGTCCGACTTTCTCTTTCAAACCTAAGTGGGAAGGTGCTTTACAACCAGTTTTTCATACAAATCAAGGCACTGAAGCAATGCTAGCACCCTTCTCTAATTTGCATGCTTGACTATACTACTAGCTATAATCTACTATATAGAACTTGCTTTCACTCGCTTATGCTTTTCATCTTCTTTTTTTTGTTTTCGCTCATTTTTCACGTTTTTGGCTTTTTTATATTGCTGCTTTTTCCAAATGGGGATGGTCATAACCTTGACCGAACTCGGAGCGAACCAGTCTCCAACCCATGCCCTAAGCCTCATAAATGTAGGGAAGAAGGTAGACTTCAAGGGTCGCCGCACGTGTATAGGTTCTAACCAAATCCCACGCCTTAGAACCTCCTTGAATTCTATTATCTTCTTCAAGGATTGGAGTTTAGTGCCAAGTAGCACCCTTAGAGAGGTATGGAGGAGCCGAACCGATGGTGAGCACCAACTCTTTCCTCGTTGCGGCTTCCTCCTTGTGAATTTGTGTGACTGAGGAGGTCGTAGGTAGGTATTTGAGTGAACGACAAGCTCCATGGTGATCCCCAGGCTAATGGTGGTACTTGGGTGGTCGTTGAGCTCGGCCAAGGGTGGTCCCGAGATGGAGGAGTCTGTTCTAGATCAGTGTGGCGAGTACTCATTGTGATTTTCCTCACATAAGTATGTCAAAACCAAATACGAGTCTAGAAAGGTCTCGTTTAGTCTCATTTGAACCACGACTCAAGGAAAACACCCAATGATGGGTTGCGCAACATCAAACTTGGGATGCCCCATATCTTCATGAGCTTGTACCTTAAACTCTCCATCATCCTTCGTTTCAGACTCTTCTACGCAATCATCAAAGAGAGGTAGCTTGTCGTCAAGGAAAATTGATGCTTTCACTTCTTCTTAACACCATCTACCATAGACTTCCAATATAAAAAATAATCGAAGTAGATAGTCTTCAATGGAAGGGACTTCTTCCCTTTCTAACTCCTCTCCCTCACCATCATGATCCCTGTATTTTGCCTTTGGGATTGAGAAGTTTTCAAGATAGATTGTTGATTTACCTTCTTCCCCACCGACTCGTGTGTACATCTCCAATCCCAAATACCATTCAAGTAGGTGGCCTTCATAGCAGTAAGCTTCCTACTCTTAGAGCCCCTCTACTTTGTCATCATGTGTTGGTGGTTGGTCTTAGGTGATTGAAGGTGCTTCAACTCACCCATCCATTGCTTTGGATGTCACATCCAACTCATGATTATCCCTCTCAACCTTCTCCATTAGTGGTAGAGGTGGAAGTTCATCCACAAGTTGTGTCGAAAAGCGAAGCTGTTCCTCTTAATTCCTCAATTAGGTGATCATTCTTCTTTAGATCTATAAGGGTGGTGTTGGTTAGTGTAAGAGCTCCAAACTTCATCTCCATTAATTGTACCATAGGTTCCTTACCACTCTCCATTCGAATTATAACCTTGCATTACACTCAAACATCAACACGAGTAATATCAAGGTGGAGAGGAAAGACAGAAAAGCAAACTAAAACTATACACAACCAATCAAGTTGAATTCATTTGAGATTTGAGGTGATACTTAACGGGGATATCAAACTTGACTTCTCGGGGATAATACTTTTCCGCATACTCGACGAAAAAATATCGAATTTTATCTGAGTGGATGATACTTTTCTGTAGACTTAACGGAAAAATATTGGATTGAATTTTGGTGGATGAGTGGACTCGAATCATTTCCAATTGCCTATGTACCCAGATCTCGGGATCAAAGTCTGGGTAGTTCGAAATTGGAAGCCTGATTTTGGTTTGTCATGTTTGACTCGAGTTTTCCGTGTTTATCAACGCGACTTACGAGGAATTGACACTTACTTACTTTTGGATACTTTGGGAAAGAGGTATTATCCTTAATAATCAACTTCAGAATACTAATTATTTAGGGATAATTAGGCTAGCTTTTATTTTTAGAGATTTTTTAATGTTCTATTCTTTATTCATTTTTTGTACTTTTTAATTCTATGAACAAATATTCAAACGTAGCTAATTCTTGGGTGTTAACTATTTTGCAATAACCATAAGAAGGATATTAGGAATTTCCTATACTTATTTTGTTTTGAGAAGTAATTTAGGGGTTTGAGTAATCTAACCTTATACTTTCAAAAGAAAAAGTAATCTAACCATATAAAATGCATTTATATTTTTTTATATGGCAACATAAGCTTTTCCCTACTTTACTTGCTACTCCTTAAATTTAAGAAGGACAAAAACTGCTTCCTTTATTCTTCCATGGCCCACTCCCACGTAAAGAGATAAACCCATCATATATTTGTTGATAGTTTCCTGAGGTTGATAGTTTCTTCATATCTTTGGCAGATCTAGCAGGCGGTATGGGACACAATTTCTGCGATAGAGGATCGATTTTGTGGCTAGGGCATTAGAGCTGTATCTCCAAAGAAATAATAGGATTTTAGGGTCCAATTCATTTTCCAGAGATATTTCCAGTTACTTGTTGGGATGTTGGGGACAGCCTGGAGATCTTGGAATCTTAGACGGAAAAAGCTGCAGACCGTTGGAACTTCCACCACTTGCTATCTGCATAGTCGGAGTGCCTATCCGGACAATACTATTTGCCATGGTAAGAGAGGGAGAACATTAGTAACTGATGGTTTGGAGATTCCATTCTCTTGTTCCCTCATTTCTCTAGTCAGCAGCCTCATATGTATCACTCCTGATCGTCATTTAACCAGCCGGGAAGACCCAAGGATTGAAGTTATGGTTGATAGTTTCTTTGCTTCCCACAATCTTGAAAGCTCCCGACTCTAGAGCCGTCAGCTCTAACAAGTAGGAAGTCCATTTTGGGGAAGTATTTTGCTTGTATTCGTTGGTGATCCCTACAATTGTGTCGGCTTCTTCCACTGTCGCTTTACCAAAGATAATGGTGTCATCCGCAAATAGGCAATGGGTCAATGTAGGCCCCGCCTTGAGAGATAGATGCCATGCAAGTGTTTCACCACTATTCTTTTCTCGATCATAATAGATTGGGCATTAGACATAATTATAAAGAGGAAAGGAGAGAGAGGGTCTCCCTAGCGGATGCCTCTTGAAGGGGAGAAATTCATGTGGGTTGCCCATTGAAGATGACATTGAAGCCTATCGTACGAACACAAGCATTAATCAAAGATCTCCAGGTTGGGAAGAAACCATAATGTTGCAAGATCTAGTCAAGGTTCTCCCAATCAACCATGTCGTATGCCTTACTCATGTCAAGCTTAAGGCACATATATTTATGATTTCCTATTTTCCAATTTTTGATTTATCCAGCATTTCGTGGACAAGCATAATATTATCCTGTATTAATCGGCCGCTAGTGAAGCCTTATTGCATTTTGTTGGTGAGCGTAGGCATCCATCTCTTGATCTGCGATACCGTGATTTTGGAGATAACTTTGTATCTGAAGTTCCATCGACTAATTGGCCAAAAATCATTCATAGCTTTGGGTTTGGAGGTCATTGGAATCGAAATAAGGTGAGTTTTGTTCCATCCTTCGAGCATTACCCCATTGATGAAAAAGCTTTTGACGTATGAGATTAATTGCTCTTTGACGACGTGCAAGAACTTTCGGTAGAAATTCACGGTGAAGCCATCGGACCCTAGAGATTTACTTGGTTGGAGGTTGAATGTCGCCGCTATAATTTCCTCCTCCGAAAGAGTTAAGGAGAGGTTGTCATTCATATTTTGGTAACCAGACTTGGAAGGATGGAAAAGTCAATCTGGTGATTGCCAGCTTGTCTTGCCTGGAATAGGTTATGGTAATACTTCATTGGATGAGCCAACAAGAGGCACATGTTTGCTATTTCAACGCTGACCTATGGTTGGAGACTTGAAATATGGTTACGCTGCTTGTGGTGGATGTTGAAGGCATGAAAGTAGGCTGTATTTTGATCTCCTTCACGACCCTATTGAACACGAGCAGTCTGTCGCCATAAATCGTTGTCATTGGTCCAAATATCTTCTAGCTCACATTTTAGAATTCTTTCTTCCATGCTGATGGCTTGGTTGTGCAACAATTCAACGGTATGTCGCATTCGGTTCTTTATAACATTTTCACGGGCTCTTTTGGTAGAAAGTAGAGATAGTACCCTTCTAGATATTTCATGTTGATAATGAGAGAGGTTTGTGTGGGTGGAGTTACTTGGAACCCAATTGGGTGATATTAGGTTTAGGCCAAGGCTCAGTCGAGTTAGCATCGGATACGTGACAGACCCTCGTGGTAGTTTGACCAAGTGAATGGTGTGCCTTGGAATCCAATGTCGAGGAATGCATTGGACGATATGAATTAGCGGAAAGGCTCGATGTGCGAAGACGAAATCGGATTGCCTCCTTCCTTCTCATATCCATAACATATGGAGTTAAAATCACCTAATACAATCCAGCGACTATCTTCTCTATAACGTTTTTCCAGAACAAACGTCTTTCAGTAGGAATGCTCGAACCATGAAGAAAAGTAAAAAAAGAACCCATCGCCGTAGTTGGCGAAGGTATGGTATTATTCTAATCGATAATCTTAAGATCCAACAAAGGTCTAATCCACCGGATGTTCTGATAGGATTAACATAGCAAAAGTTGGCAAAGTCCAAAGAGAGTCTCTTCTCTTCCTTGAAGTCCAGAGAGTGCTTCGTTCTAGGCGGATGGTCCGAATCAGATTTTGGAGATGGTTGATTGTAAGGGATTGCACCATTCCCCTACAATTCCAACCGATAAGCTTCATTTCGGAGGAGGGGGAATACAGATGGCCACAAACTCCTTAGGTACTGCATCTTGGACAATAGTATTAGTATTAGCTTCATTCAACTTTGCTACAGCGATATTACCTCCTCCTTTGGTTGCTTGGTGTTTGAGCTTTGACTTCCTGGTAAACTTGAGCTTGTCAACAGTGGGAGAGATAGAGAGGTTACTGAGTTCAAGACGTGTGCTGAATTCCTTTAACTTAAGCTTCCTTTTTGTGTGCATAGTGTTCAGTAGGATCCTTATGTTGGTTCATCACTATGATAATTGTGTGCAGATGAGTTCCTATAATTTGTTACATAATTCTGCAATGTTGGCTAGTTGGGCTGAGGAATGGGTGTGAGCCAAGACATAGGCAAAAATAGTTTTAAAGGTTCGTTTAAAGCAAAAAACAATTGAATTTGTTTAACGTCCAAATATAAGAAAAAATTATTTTGTGATGATTATGCTTGCTTAGACTTAGGCGATTTTAAAAGTTCGTTAAAGCCCAGAACACAGCTGAATTTGTTTAACGTCTGAATACACGAAGAAATTATTTCGAGATAAATTTGCATGATCCATTTATAGCCCGGAAAAAGGCATAAATTCATCGGACTAATTTTTGATAATCCATTTATAGCCTGGGAAAACAGAAAAAATTCTTTGAAATGATTCTTGGTAATCCAGGCCCCAAAAAGCGGCATAAAGTCTTTGGAATCATTTTTGGTGATCAATTTATAGCCCAGAAAACAATAAAAATTCTTTGAAATGATTTTTGATCATCCATTTTATAGCCATTCTTGAAATGATTGTTGGTAATTCATTTATATCCCAAAAAAGGGATGATATTCTTCGAAATTAGTTTGTCAATTTGTTTATAGCCAAGAAAAAATGGCCGAAATTCTTTTAAATGATTTTTGATAATCCGTTTATAGCCCAGAAAAATGACCAAAATCCATATAACGATAGGAGACAAGACGAAAATTCTTTTACAGACAATTGTATCCTAGAGTTAGGCATAAAATTTTTACAATTAATTCTAACCATGTCACGATATGAATCATAAGAAACATATCCATGAGATGGGGTGTTAAAAATTTGCTACAATTTTTGTAAAGTAGGAATTAGGAAACTTCCTTGAGAATTTTCAGCGGATGTGCTGAACGTAGGCTGCACGACTCAGCCCTGTTGATAAATTGTGGTGGGGCCTTGGCTTCCAAGAGAAGTTTGACTCTTTTTTGTTTGAGATGTAGGAGCGACCTTTGTTCGATCACTCTGTGTTGATTGGCTGGTCCTTCCGTCCTTTTTAGATACCGTTACTAACAACTCAATTGAGATATTGGCTTCTGTGAGAATCCTTTCTTTAAAGTGATTGGTCAGTAACCTTAGAGACATCCATGGCTGAAGCAAACCCCAGCTAGCACTAGCAATTGCAAAGTTCCAGCTCGACAGTGAGCGATAGCTCTTGGCTTGTGATTTGATGTATTTTCTTGGAGTGCCATGAATGGGAGGTAGATCCTTGTTCTTTTCCTTTTTCTTTTTGCCTGGTTCTTTTATTAGTATCTCATATTGATAACCTCTTGTGTTAACATGTCCCCAACAGTAAGGTGAGGGTTGTCAATTCTATGAGTGGGTCGAGCTCCAGGATGGGGAGAGGTTCGACAGGGGCTCTCTTAAATCAGGTACCTTTCTCAAAGTCACATAATTGGTGCTAAGGCTCAAAGTGTGAAGCTAACCATGGTTGTTGACAAGCTCCATAAGAGGACAGAAGATATAGTCTGTGTCATGGGGATAGCCGATATTCATGCAGTTGCTGCAACTTTGGGTCATCCTCGACAATGCCTCCAAAAGACTAACTATGAGTTAGACTTGGGAAACTATCACCATATGACACCAGATGTCGCCATCCATATTAGACACCCCAGGCGCACCCTTCATCTGCTTCCCCGTAATTATAGGTTCTAGTTGTTGGTGTGCCCCAACACTTCTATTGTCAGCTTTCTTTTGCAGTCGGTGTGAAACTTCTCCGAAAAGCTACATCTTATAGCTTCTCGGGGATATTTAGCTACTGTTTTGTCCTCTCAAATGACGATTGGGTGGTCGCCCTTTGCTTCTTTAAACACATGTCATTCCTCAACAATTTTCTCCTCAACCAAATTCATCTTATCAACTCAATTATTCTCCATCGTCAGCCGTTTTCTCAACTAAATTCATGACCAAACCGAGAAAAACCCAAAATTAGAGGTTCTAACGGTGTGACTATGAAAGACTTTATGTCTAAGAGAAAATTCATTAGTCACCTATCATTCAATCAACCTAGTATCCCTAAGGTGACTATGTTCCTTCTTTTGCATCCCATATAATTTTATGTTATTTGGATAACCATATGGGGTGAGTGAAAGGCATTTCCTGCCCTTAGTCTTGAAATGATAATAGGGGTAGATTTAAAGCTGCATCTTAGGCTGGAGAGGTGACCTCGAAGCGTAGGGTCGACCTGAAAGTTCCACAACGCTTCCAACTTAAGCGACCTTAACCACTCTCCAGTGACACCTCCAAATTTAAGAAATCCTCATAAAATGAAACCTAGACACTGGGGAATGGTTATTGGTTTTCAAACAACGCTAATGGGCACACTTGGTAGCCACGAATCGACCTAGAAGTCGATCGATTGGAGATCGCCGGTGCCGTCCACTTCTACCTCCTCTGTCTGTCTCTCTCTCTCTCTCTCTCTCTCTCTCTCTCTTTCTCGCTCTCTCTCTTTCTCTCTCTCTCTCTCTCTCTCTCTCTCTCTCTCTCTCGCTCTCTCTCTCACTTCAATCCTGCACGACACAATCTCCCTCTATCTTCTATAGTTCATCTAATGGGATAAGAATAAAAAAATGGGGATAAGGAACAATAAAATTCAGCTGCTGCTGCTACTGCGCAAAATCGGCTAAGAAGGAGGAGAAGACAACAAAGACTTGGGTCATCCTGAATGAAAACAACCCTCTCCTCACGCCGTTTGATGAGTCTGACAATCCAAACACATCTATCACCACAACTTGACTTCGTTTCCAGGCCATCTCAACCGTACGCTCTATCTAACAACTCAGATTCCTCCCTTGAATGGATCAAGCTTCCATCTCCTACCACATGATTCATCCAGCGGTCCGAATTCCTCCATGACTACCTTTAGTCAAATAACAGCTTCATTCCATCTCCGATTATCTAGCAAACCAGATACATACTTCACTAATTTTTATACTTGGTCACCATAAAGTCAATCTCTCAAATTATATAATTAATTAAGCATCAAACATCTAATTCCGCTGTTCGAACTAAATCAAGTTAAAAAATTTAATTCACATAAAAGTTAATTTCTTCACATATTTAATTGGCAACTAAACTTAATAATTACTTCTAAGTATCACAACATTACACATAACATAGGAAATTAAATAATTCACTTACTAATAACGACTAACATATTAAACGTAACATAATTTCCAATATAATACCGAGATAAATAAATTCTCAATCAGGCAAACATTAATGCATAAGTTAGATACAACTAAACACATAACAAGAATTAAAACAATAATTTACATAACAATACTAATATTTTCATAACATGCTTTTATGCTAGACTTTCTAAGGGATAGTTTAGTAATTTAAAATTTTAATTCACGTGAAACTTAATTTTGATCGCTAGGATCGGGATGTAACAACTGTATTGGCAAAGAAGAATGGGTTTAAACAAACCCATTCTTTCTTAACGTCGACAGTGTTGACGATTTTTATTATTGTCTTTGATGTTTTGGGATGATGAGAGGAAGGATGGCATGATACCCCTTGATTTCTTTATCGGCCACCGACCATGATAGTGCACTCCTCCCTTCAGACTCCATTCACATTTTTCGTTACAACCCTGACGTCGTCTCCGACCGGTTTTCTTCTTACCGACGCACTTTATCTAGCAACAGAGTCCAAATATGTGGTTACTCAATCTCAAGGCCGATATATCGCATCACACCATTTTTCAAACGGTTTAAATTTCCATTTCATGCTGACACTTGGCGAGACGTGAAGAATTGATGGTTCATCTCCCTTTTTGGTCACATCGGCTTGTCTTTCTTATCAATACTCTTCACTAACGACAAACTCAGCTCAATAATGGTTGTCATTAACTCCTCTTTTCCTCCCGTCGGTTGAAGGATTCAAAGACAATGGATCTGATTCCCTCTCGCTCGATTCTGCGATGATCCTCCAGTAAAGACGACCATGAGCGCTCATCCTTTTCAAAATCATCGACCAATCCTCCTCTTTCTTATCTACTGTAAGAGCCACTATTCCTCTTCTATTTTTGTATCAGCTCATAATGTTTGTCTAACTGGATCTAACTGTGCTCTTGGGTTTGCCGATGAGGAACACCACAATAGTGGCTCAACAATCCGATTAATTTCTTGATATGATGTTACTTGTTATTATTCTTTGAGATCGATATGCTCATTGACTATTTCACTCTTGGATGATTTTACTAATTTGCAATGTCCAACCTCTCATCCATAGCATAAAAACTTAATGGATATAGTAGTGAAACTAATCTTTGATGTGGATGATGTCCCCAAATTCAAAGTTAATTGCCAAACAAACCAACTGGATGACCAAGACGTTGGGTGCGGTACAATATAGTATAAGATAATTTCGAGTTGAGGTGCTAGTTTCCGTCATGTTCAGTTTGGTGTCTAAAGTTTGATGCATATTAGAGTTCACTAGGTGTCTATAGCTTGTTTTTTATGTACATTCGATCTAAAGTCATTTAATATTGCTTGAGTGAGGGTTTGAGGGTGATTTGAGGGTTTTAGGAGTGTGGTTTTGTAACTAATTAGGTCGTTCTTTTGTTATTTTCACTTGATAATTTTTTGATTGGTGTTTGTGATGCTAAAATATGTTATTATCTCTCTCAATTTTCAGAGAGTTTTCCTCCTCTTTCGCCTCTATGAATTTTGAAATTAAACCCTTATATATAAGCCTGAAAGTAGTCTTAGAGGAATAGTGCATTTCTGAAAATATCCCCTACCAGATCTACACCTATCTCACCCTAGACTGCCACCTACCCTAGGTTGTCCCCTAGTGGGCATGATTTGCCTGGTTTGTCTGGATTTGTACTACTTCGGGGAAAACCGCACCAGTTACTATTTTCACATCACAAATCCCGACTAATCTTGATTTGAAATTAATTTGGATCCTCTTAAATCCTTCTAAATAAATTTACGGATCGTAGGGGAATTCGAACCGCTGCATAATCCTTGTATTTAAGGAGGAATTGATTTTAAAGGACTGAAATGACTGCCTAACCGCACTTGGTTTGTTCCCAAACTAAACCGAATTTCACCATTCGACTGGACAATTGATGCTCCGGGGTAAAACAATCTTTTTCCACTGAATCACAAATTTTGACGTGTGGTGGGGCTGCTAGTCTCAACGAGCTGTAGGAATCGGTTGATAAGTGGTGCGCTGTAGGAATTGGTTAATACGTGGTGAGCTGACAAAATTTGTACTACGATTGTACTCTCATTGAAAGGGAAAGCGACCGTAAACAATGAAGGATTGGCGACCTATATCTTTATTTAATGCTTTATACCGACTTATCGCAAGTGTTGGCAAATAGGTCACGAGTCTTCTTTTGTTGAAGGACGATCAATATATAGTGGACAATATTCTCATTGCCTTTGAGCCCTACATGGTATGAAACTTTGGAAAAGAGCGAAACACAAGGAGGTGGCCGTTAAAATTGACATATCCAAAGCTTTTGGTAAAGTTGATTGGTGCTATTTGGTGGAGATCTTAAAAAGTTGGGATTCGCACAATGGTGGGTTAAGTTAATGATGATGTGTGTGGATTCAGTTGAGTAGCAGGTAGTAGTGAATGAATAGAAGGTGGGGCCGATTCTCCAAGAGCGGGGCTTCGACAAGGCTGCCTTTTATCACCTTTCTTGTTTGTGCTATGAACCGAGGGTTTATAGTCTCTAATGATGTGTGAGAAGGAGGCGAGGCGTATTCATTGGTTACAGTTGGGTACACGTGCATCGACGCTATCCCACCTCTTATTCGCATATCACAGGTTTTTCTTTTTTTTAGAGCAAAGATCCAAGAGGTGCAAAGAATGAAGTGGATGTTCCAGGTTTACGAAAATGCATCAAGCCATTCAATTAATTACCAAATTAAAGTCAAGGATCTTCTTCAGTCCTAATAAGCACACTATGCTTCAAGACGGGGTAAAACATATTTTTGGAATGCATAACTCGCTTGATATGGGTCATTACTTGGGATTGTCATCCATGGTGGGGCGGAACAAGAGAGCTATTTGTAACTACCTGAAAGAGTTATCAAAGTTGGGGTGGTAAACTGCTATCAAATGGAGGTATAGAAATTCTTATTAAAGTAGTGGCAAAGGCTTTTTCAGTTTACTGTATGAATGTTTTTCTCCTGTCGATAACACTGTTGAAGAAGATAGAAAAAATGATTAATAACTTCTTGTGGGGAACAAAGAGTGTCGGAGGTGGTGTGGTGACGTGGATGCGGTGGGAGCGGATGTGTGTTAGGAATGAGGTCGACGGGATGGCATTTCGTGACCTCTATGGGTTTAACTTAGTGATGCTTGGAAAATAGGGTTGGCAGTTGTTCACAAGTAATACGTCGTTGGTGTGTAGAATACTCAAAGTTAAATAATTTTCGAATGGGAGATTTTTTATTAGCCATTATAGGCGCAAATCCATTGTCTCACTTGGCGTAGTATTGTGGAAGCAAAGCTAGCCGTGTTGTAGGGGTATCGATGGAAAGTGGGAGACGGGATGCAAATCAGAGTTTGGGAGGTGATGACACTCGATTTATTGTGTTCATCGTCCTGGTTTAATTGTTACTTGGTCTAGTTAGCATATTTGAATTGAGTAATAGCATTAGAGAGATCCTAGGGAAAATACCATTCCATCAGTTTATTCTAGTTGAAATTAAAAGGCGACGTAAGATCTTCTCATCAGTTAAGCTCTAACCAACAGTTCTAAAATAACTTGTAGCTCATCTTGTCCTCCTTCTTAGTAACAAATTATCCTAACATGTCATCCTCCTCAAAGGACCCAACCAATCCACACCTCGGGGATGACCTAAATCCCTCTATCTTCTATAGTTCATCTAATGGGATAAGAATAAAAAAATGGGGATAAGGATAAATAAAATTCAGCTGTTGCTGCTACTGCGCAAAATCGGCTAAGAAGGAGGAGAAGACAACAAAGACTTGGGTCATCCTGAATGAAAACAACCCTCTCCTCACGCCGTTTGATGAGTCTGACAATCCAAACACATCTATCACCACAACTTGACTTCGTTTCTAGGCCATCTCAACCGTACGCTCTATCTAACAACTCAGATTCCTCCCTTGAATGGATCAAGCTTCTATCTCCTACCACATGATTCATCCAGCGGTCCGAAATCCTCCATGACTACCTTTAGTCAAATAATAGCTTCATTCCATCTCCGATTATCTAGCAAACCAGATACATACATCACTAATTTTTATACTTGGTCACCTTAAAGTCAATCTCTCAAATTATATAATTAATTAAGCATCAAACATCTCATTCCACTGTTCGAACTAAATCAAGTTAAAAATTTAATTCACATAAAAGTTAATTTCTTCACATATTTAATTGGCAACTAAACTTAATAATTACTTCTAAGTATCATAACATTCCACATAACATAGGAAATTAAATAATTCACTTACTAATAACGACTAACATATTAAAAGTAACATAATTTCCAATATAATACCGAGATAAATAAATTCTCAATCAGGCAAACATTAATGCATAAGTTAGATAAAACTAAACACATAACAAGAATTAAAACAATAATTTACATAACAATACTAATATTTTCATAACATGCTTTTATGCTAGACTTTCTAAGGGATAGTTTAGTAATTTAAAATTTTAATTGACGTGAAACTTAAATTTGATCGCTAGGATCGGGATGTAACAACTGTATTGGCAAAGAAGAATGGGTTTAAACAAACCCATTCTTTCTTAACGTCGATAGTATTGACGATTTTTATTGTTGTCTTTGATGTTTTGGGATTATGAGAGGAAGGATGGCATGATACCCCTTGATTTCTTTATCGGCCACCGACCATGATAGTGCACTCCTCCCTTCAGACTCCATTCACGTTTTTCGTTACAACCCTGACATCGTCTCCGACCGGTTTTCTTTTTACCGACACACTTTATCTAGCAACAGAGTCCAAATATGTGGTTACTCAATCTCAAGGCCGATATATCGCATCACACCATTTTTCAAACGGTTTAAATTTCCATTTCATGCACTTGGCGAGACGTGAAGAATTGATGGTGCATCTCCCTTTTTGGTCACATCGGCTTGTCCTTCTTATCAATACTCTTCACTAACGACAAACTCAGCTCAATAATGGCTGTCATTAACTCCTCTTTTCCTCCCGTGGGTTGAAGGATTCAAAGACAATGGATCTGATTCCCTCTCGCTCGGATTCAAACTCGGTAATATCTAGCATTTTGATCAACGTGGTTAAGTAAAAATGGAGGCAAAGCGAAAATGCATGTAACCAACAATCTTTAACAACATTAATGAGCTGCCCATTGCCAAGTTGCCACCATAGGCCTTGAAGGAGTAATTTTCAGCCATGGAGAATGATACGCCATCCCCACAATGGTCTCGAGCCCAAGACAGATGTGAGTAAGCAGGAAGAATGGAATTATTTGGCTCGACAAAGACGAGAGATACGGAGTTTGTGTTGGTTTAAAATTGGCCATCCCTATCATATGCTTTCTCATATCAAGTTTGAGGGTCATATATAAGGTATCACAGTGGTAGCGCCCTGATAAGTAATGTATGATTTCATGGCAAATAAGGATGATGTCACCAATCCATCGACCAGCAACAAAACCATTTTGCATAGGACTAATTATAGAAGTAAGGTCCTTGCTTAGTCGAGAAGTTCGGATTTTAAAAATTATTTTGTACCAGTACTGTATAGACTCACCGGAAATGTGTGAAAGAATACGAATTGAAAGCAATGTCACCCATTTCTTGGAGATTAGTTTGGACATGCCTAGCAGTATCAAGGAGAGATGAAATTTTGTTATGATGTCAACGTTGGGCAACCAAATAATAAAAACGAATAGTACTTTGGTCTCCGACGGAGAGCTAAGATGCTTGATGTCTATGTTTATAGTACAGTTTTTCTTAATACGCAACATATGCAATTTCAAATTGAAGGGAAAAAATTCATTCCCAATCAACCAGCATTTCTGATTTGATCTCTTGAATATCATGCTCGATAGCCTTCATTCATTAAGCACTATTAGTGAAGCCTGGTCAAGCCCATGTCAATGTCTTTTTAATGAGACCACATTAAACATTTTGTTACCAGGGGTAGGATTTAGCCTTTTTCAACCATTACGAGTTGCCAACATTCAGGAAATTTAAGCCTACGTTGATCAAATCATAACATTTTAGACAAGGGTGAATCTCAAGAAAAGCGTTCCAGGAAGA
Source organism: Linum bienne (assembly GCA_010665285.1). Taxonomy (NCBI): domain Eukaryota; kingdom Viridiplantae; phylum Streptophyta; class Magnoliopsida; order Malpighiales; family Linaceae; genus Linum; species Linum bienne. Next base: position 705,685 of record QMEG01002101.1, read on the forward strand.
TTGGTAAGTGATCAGAACCTTGAGATGTGCAATGGGTGAATGTGTTTCTGGCCAAGCTGTGATCCAAGCAGAAGATACTAAAAATGGGCCTAACCCCTCCCAGATTCGGTAAAAAATGGGTCTAATCACTCTCAATCAAAACAAAGTTTGACCATGTAAATTGCTCGCCCGAAAAATTGATGTATAGGAGTTGAAGGCTTTGATTAAGGGAATTTCTTTCTGTTAACCGACCATGCAAAAGTGCCCTATAGATGAACCAAAAGTGTGCCGCACACTTTTGGTGGTCGACAATGGAGCAAGCGGCGGTGGTGATCGGCCAATTTAATCGAAGGGGATGAAGTGAAATGTCGAGCTACTGCTAAAAAGGTCATGATAATAGACAAAAAGTGCGCTATAGATGAACCTAAAGTGCACCGCACACTTTTGGTATAATTTCCAAAGACTGGAGTTTCGAAATTGGACCAAAAGTGCGCTATAGAGAACCAAAATACTGACTCTAGAAATGGGTTGCCTCCCATGAAGCTCTCTTTCTTTAACGTCTTTCAGCTAGACGATACGTGGCCTTTATTGAGCATCCTATAAGTAATGAAATTTAGGGTGGTTTCATGATCTGATCTAGGGGTGGTTGACATTAGGATGATGCCTACAACATCACAGGGTCACTTTACTAGATACTAGTTTAGTTCTTTACACTGAAGCTTAGTTACTTAGTGCTTATCGATGACCCCCGTCTGGTTTCTTCTTTTATGATCAACCTTGGGACATCAAGAGAAAATGAAGCCTAAGAGAGTAGCACGAGTAGCAACGTCTCCACGGAGTGACTCTGGGAGTCGGGAAGAGAGGTACCTTGGAGGACGTCATTTTCATGTTTTCACATGTTTCCATGTTTTTAGACATTTCTTTATGTCAGTTGTTTTATCAGACTTATCTCTAGATGTTAAAATTTTTGCTTATGTTTTGATACTAGATTTGAGCCATAGCCACTCGGTTTAGTCTTCAGCAATTTTACTTATGCTATGAGATCTTTCAGTACACTTGTTTTCATGTGTATCTTTAGTAATCATGTGATGGAGTGAACATGCGAGTATTGCATGAACTGAACCGTATGGTTCGATTGAGTCGTCTAGGGCCAGTTTTCACAATGGGTATCAGAGCTTTGTTATTCTCTACTATGTGATCGAAAAATCTAGTATCGAGGCGTCATGAACCTCAAAGCGACCAGTAATGTCAGAACCTCAATACTGAATAACTGGGGAGATGTTCTTATATGTGTAGGTGTTTGTAAATTTCTATGTTTTTTCTACAATTTGAATACGGGGAGTTAGTGACTGGAGTGGGAGAAAGTAAGTCTCGGATAGAAAACAGAAAATAAATGACCGACATGTTCTAGGAAGCTGCAAATAGATTTCAAACTATTTAGAGGGAGAAGTTGGGAGATGGTTTCGAGCTTAGTTCGATCCACTCAATACTTCCTTTGGACACCTTATGGCCAAGGACAATTCCCTTCTCCATCATGAAATGGTACTTCTCCCAACTCCAAACTGAATTAGTTTCTTCACACCTCGCCAAGACTTTTTCCAAGTTTTCTAAACATTTGGAGAAGTAATCTCCATAGAATCAGCAATCAACCATGAAGGCTTCAACAACATCTTCTAGTAGGTTCCCAAAGATCATTGCCATACACCATTGA
>QMEG01002101.1:708648-845764 GCA_010665285.1 Linum bienne
CATTGCTAAGCCCTTGAAGCTTGTAAGTCTTCAGATGTCTTGTTGTGGGCAGCCCCATTTCTACATGAGAATGGTGCTTGCTACGTTTTAGAACTCTCTAAGTCGATGACTAAGCTACACTCGAAATTGTTGATGAGGGAATTCATGTAAAAAATATTCTCTCATCGATGTAGATCCTCAAAAGATGCAGCAATGAGGGCTCCATGTCCAACAAGTGTGAGTGTTGGTAGTGGTGCCACTTCAGGTGGTTTAGTCTTGTGCTATGGCTTTGGTTGAGTGGCTTTGAGCCTTTTCCGTATCTCCGCCAATTTATTTTGATCCTCGCAAAACATGGTTAGTGCACAAATAATGGACCTCTCAAAATCTCTCAATATATAAACGTTCGAATCTCGCCACTCATTGTTTCACTCAATCTAAACAGAGAAACATATATGGTGAAGCAATTCGGTGAATTAAGTTCTTAGGAGTAGTAATGATTTTTCCAGGCGTAGGATTTACAAGAATATTGCAATCAAAGCAACCACAATACTTAATCTGATCTATGACTAGGTAAAATTCTTTTCTGAACTTTCAAAGTTTGAAAACTCAATTTTAAGCTTTTAAATAACCAAAAAATCCCTGCCCTAGTCTTTAAATCAACTATACTAACCCGAACTTTGAAAACGTGCATGGTGGAGGTTGTTGGATCGAAGGCTTTTGATGACCTCTGGATTTTGCAAAGTTTTTCCTTGCTATTCTTTGAAGATTTCGTTGGAATTTTTCCACCTACTTTTGTTTTCAACATGTTAGATACCAAAGACAAGGATTCCCAGCCCTAGAGAGGCAAAAATCCAAAAGTCACAAACACCTAACCAAACTAGGATTTATGCACAACAACTCTTTTTAGGGTGTTTTCTTGATTTTTTTAACCATTCAAACTAAAGTCAGAAATTGAAAGGATACTTAGTTTTTAAAAGAAGAACGAGGATTTCATACCAAAATGATATGAGCCGGAACACACAAACAACGACTGATATAAGTTATCAAAAACGGTTTTCAAAACAACAAACAAAATCCAAACACCGGATGGAAAGTTATCTAGCCAACCAAGGATTTATTTCCTACTAGAGATTTTATCCAAGGCATCAACACTCTACCCAAGAATAAATTTAAACCAGTTTTATTTTTTGAAGTGTTCCCTACCTCCACTAATAAGGAAAATAAAACAAATATCTGCTCGATAATGATTATGTGGCATGAACACACCTCCAATCAGCATCAATAAAGTCAATCTCATCCACATATTGAACCGACACATATTAGTATCTTAAATCCGATCTCACCATATTTAACATGCTCATGAACTAAAAGATCCATAGTGATATGAAATGCACTTTTAAAATCAACATCTTCAAGAGGAAATTTTAACTCCGGGAAGCCCATAAACTAACTAAACTGTAACTTGGGTGAACATCAAATCTTGGTCAGAAGGAGGTTTAATGGACTACTCCTATCATCATAATATAGTAGTAACTCATCCAAGACCTGACTGCATATTGGTGCACCTAACTAGAAGCAAATGCACCGACTCCAAACTCTTCTGCAACTGTAATCCTAGTTGCATCAATGTGTAAAAAGCTCTTGCATATTCAGTTTGGAGCACATCAATTTGAATATATATAGCTAAAACTCTTCCCTTTCTTCTTCCTATCATTATCAGTGGATGATGATGACAAATCAGCAGGACCACTGCAAAAATCAAATGAGAAAGACAAAAGGGTACAATTACCACAACTAAATACAACAAACCCTAACCTACAGTAGCAAGTACAACAACATAACAACAAGAAAGAAAACCTAGTACATAACCGCCAAAACATAGTACCCCCAAAACCCAGTACATAACCCCCAAAACCCAATACCCCCAAAACCTATTACCCCGAAAACCTAGTACATCACCCTAACAACAAAGATCAATACAAAAGAACCTAAAATCCTTAGCTATCATTCAAATGACGAGGATTTGAGTTAATTCAATGGCCTTGACCTCGACCATGCTGCCCCATTTCTTCATTGAAGTGATGGATTCAAGAATGTGAGTGAAGATAGAAATATAAAATGGATGATGGATGAGGCGAAAACTATACAGATCTTGATTAGCCGATTCACTCATTGGAACATACTGAGATTGAAACGAAGCAAAATCGATGATGGAAGAAGATGAAGAGAGATATAAGAGTCACTAATGGTTGCATGTGCTGAAATTGAAACTCAATTGAATATCGAATTACTCCATTTCTAGAAGAGAAAGGAAAGAGAGACGAAAATATATGAAAATTACCATAAAGCCCTTGGGATAAAGAGGTCATGTGATAAGTTTGATAGAACATGTAAATGGACGGAGAGGTTGTTTCCTTTCTGGCGGAAAATACTCCCATCTTATTTGTCATGGACCTAATCAATTCATCACCATGATTTCCACGAAGGTACACGTGAAAATAAAAGGAAAGGGATTAAGGTTGATGAAATAAGTGACGCCCTGATGAGATCGTCACCGGTGGAAGGAAAAAGTTAACAAAAACGTACTGCTGGAAAGGAGACTCAAACTCTTGCTATTGGAGAAGATGGATAAGAGTTCCAACCATCATGGTTGAACATGTTTATTGCACTAGTTGTGGTTTCCAAATAATGTCAGTTGTAGGTATAAAAGAAGTTAAGAGAATAGTAATCCCAAAGATTCATGAAAAAACCATGGACTAGAAGATTGCTTGGAGTAATGAAAGGATGGATTTTGTGGTTGAAAGTTCCCCAGAGCCATGGGAACAACCACGATTGACATATGAGATGCTATTTAGGGAAGTTCCTTAGTTGATGATGATAATTTTCTATCTTGATTATTAAATAACTCGTGTGTTTGATGATTAGGAAGATTTGAGGAAGAATATTTTTCAAGGGGGAGGGCATGATGAGGTCATCTCAGCGGTGCCTAACCAATTTGATAGGGGTCCAAACACTCGAGCTCAACCAATCACACTCAATAGAGACTCCACCAATGTTAGGAAATCGTGGGGTCAATTCAACCATCTCCAAAAGGAGCACTCAAATGATGATGAAAGAACACTCATAACTTGGGTTCATGAAGATAATGGAGCACTTGAAGGTTTCCAAACAAAACGAGTGGCACCGATGTCGAAGCAGCTTCAAAATCAAGATTCTTGAAGAACGCAAGAAGGAGCCGACTGTTCTCGACCTATCTTTGGAGTAGAGTTATATTATGATGGAAGGAGACCCTCCATCAAGTTTGCATGAAATCATAGCTGAATAATAAATGAAGGTGCAAAGTTCTTATTTCACCAAATTTCATCGATTCGAGCCACAGGGTGCAAGGGTCGACATAGTCAAAACTTGTCCTTAAGTAAGGAGGATTCATTTCCCTGCAAGGCAAGGAATCCTTCTCCTTTCTTTCCATTGACGAACAAAGATTTGTTTTCCTTATAATTTAATAGCCTCTCTATCCTATATAAAGAGGGTACAACCACCATAGTTAGGCAGAACACCAAAATAAAGTTCAAGTAAATTTCGGCCTAGAGCTGTCATTTGAATTCATTTTGTTCGAAGCATGTCATTGTTGGGCTAGAGGATTTTGGTTTGTCATAGTCGAGGTCTCACCCCCTCTTCTTTGAACTATTCATGTTTGAGAATTTGCCCCTCCCTTTGGCATCGATCGGGTGGTCGGTTAGGTAACTTTCCATCAGATATTTTGGATTTTGTTCATTGTTTTGGCATGACAATTGGCTCCCCAAAGTCTTCATGTCGTGATTTCTTCTTACTAGGTTGCAGCCTTCGAGTTAAAGTAAAACTAGCACGGTTGACAAACCGTGGCAACAAACGCCAACTTCCACCATCTCCTTCCGACATCGTGATCAATTATGCATGGAATTTCAACGATAACAACTACTAATTAGTATTTTTGTATTTAACAATAAACTGCTATTTAATTGCATGCTCAAAATGATTTCGCAATCAATTTAATATTATTCCATTAATATAACGCGAGGACTTCGGTACTCTCAGAGTACTGAGTACTCCTACCTATTTAAATTCATCTAAACTGTTCAATTTTTAGAAATAATATCAACGATCAATAATTAATTAATTTCTAAACTTAAAATAATTCAAAATTCAAATAACAATGTTTTCGTAAAAAAAATTCAAATAACGAAATAATTAATCTACTTCATTCCAATTAATATAACATCCTTGTAAAGTTTGGCTATTTGGCGATTTTGTAGAAATAAATTTGAGATTTACCAAAAAAATAACATCCTTTTTTTATTTTTTGCATGAAAAATTTACATCTTATGAAGCTGCCAACAATAACATAGTATAAATCTTTACCACAAAAAGTAGAGAAATCACTTCTTCGTTTTGTTGTTTCTTTTCTTTTTCTATACTCCCTTTCTTTCATACTAAACCAAAATCCCACCCCATTAATACTCATTTATCATCTTTTATTCAAACTCATTTATCATCTCCTATTCAAATAATTAACCAATGAATCCCTTTATCAAACAAGAGACATATATAGCTAATAGTATTGCAAACAGTAGATGTACCAACATTTTAATATACATATATACATAAGTTTTCTTTGGCACAAGGTTCAAAGCCTCGTCACAAATTGCTTACTAAAAAAATGCCGCATATTAAACTGCAATGCGATGCGGATAAAAAAGCGAGGTAGCGATAGAGTGATGAATCAGATTGCCTTTCCATATGCAAACAATATGCCATTGTTGTTTTGAGCCATATTCGAGGAAGGAAATGAATGGTGAATCAAAAAATATAGAGTATGTGAATGAAAATGCTACTATCGTGAACTAATGATTCGGGATGTAACACGGTGGACTTTGATTTGAACAGTGTGTATGGGTGTTTGAATGGAGACTTGTTTTCATAAACTTCATAATTTAATTGTAGTAGTTGTTAAGCAAGCTTTTATTTTATTAGTTTTCTCTCTTATTTAATTTTGTTTAAAGTACCCTAGTCGGGCATTTTGATAAATATTCAAGATGGTCTTCAAGATGTGATTTTGAGTTTTCTACTGGTTTAAGGGCATTTTAGTCATTTAATAAATTGGAAAACATGAGGGTGTTACATGAATTAAACATGGGCAATTGGAAATTGTGCTCTCCAAACTTGGTTTCAATTCCAAATGGATTGGTTCAATTCGTGCATACCTATCCATGGCTTCTTTCTCTGTCCTTGTCAACGGATGTCCTTCCTCAACATTGTCAATGTACTAAAGGTCTTGTTCACTCATCTCTACTGTAATCTCCTTTAATTAGCTTGCTAGTATCCGCCTTAACTATTTGTGCCCTATCCTCTCTCACATTCCTTTTGCCAATGATACTTTTCTCTTCTTAGAAGCCTCTGTAAGTGGCTACTCTAGCTTGATAAATATTCTTAACCATTATGAGGCCCTTAGTGAGTAACTGGTAAATCTCACAAACTATGATGTTTATTTCAGCTCAAATACACCCATTTCTTTAAAACAATCACTAGGTCAGTATCTTGGTCCCCCTATGCATATTCCATGCTCATGTGCTTTTATTTTTCGTTACATTAAAGATTGTATTGCTGACAGGCTACAAGGCTGGAAGGCGAAGTGTTTATCGCCTGCTGGAATGGAGGTTCTGTTGAAGTCGGTTGCTTCCACCTTGCCCTGCTATGTAATGTCGATTTTCAAACTTCCGTCCGACCTTTGCCATCATCTGAATAAGCATGTGGCTCGATTCTGCTGGGGAGGGATTAAATCCACTCTTCATATCCATAGGAAATCATGAGCATCCTTATGTCAACCACAATCGGAAAGCGGTCTAGGCTTCTGAGATTTTGCCTCTATCAATTAGTTGCTTCTTACATTAATTTGTTGGCGGCTAATGTGCTCCATTGACAGTCTCATAGGTAGATATTTTATGACTGGTAACTTTCTCAGAACCACAAAAGTTTCGTCTCATAGTTGGTGTTGGACTGGGATTCTTTTTGGCCAATAACTATTACTTGCTGGCGATCGTTGGCTAATTGGTTCGGGCACCTCGAGTCCCAACTCTTGGTTCTCCTTAGCTAGTTTCCTCACCTCCGTTGGCTCTGCATATATTCCTGACAACTCTTAACGATTCTAGAATCTGTTAATGGCTTAATCATCCATGGCAGATGGAACCTTCCACTTCTTTAATCCATAAAAAAATCTCATCATAATTCATAAGTTTGGGTTCTGTACAAGTTTACCCTACCTGTATATTAATGTCTTAATTTTCAAATTCTCTAAAATTATTAAATCAACTCAAATTTTATCTTATTTGATCGATCTGTATCACCATGATAACACTCTATGTTGACATCTTGATTGACAAGTTATATAAATTAAATTAAAAAGAAAAATTTTAATATGCAAACCTATACCTGAATTAATACTAGAATTAGAGAGTTGCTATTCGTGGCTCTAACTTTCGGAAAAAACGCCCTAGATTCAAATTGTTTGTGTATAATTAAGAGAATTCCCTTTGGCCTTGACGATGGGTTTAATAAATTCATAACACCCAGTCATATTTCAATTCACTTCTTCGAGTTACCACCACTGCGGACACACCACCACCATTACCACCACCACCTATGCCACCGCACCGCCGCTGCACCACACCACCACCATTGCTCTACCATTGTTGCTACCTCCGCTGCCCATCGCTGCCGATCACCACCACCTTCTTATCTACCGGTATTTCTCCACCTGAATTTCAAAAATTGATCCCGACCACCAATTCCAGACCGCTCGAGACATATTGTAGCCGGCCAAACTGGACAATTATATGTATGACCCGGCCGTCAAAAATTGACTGCTACACACTTGATCTGACCATCCACTTTGAACTATTGGGTCCTACAAATGGGCGTCTAAAGGCCACTTTAAACAGTGAAGATTAGGCTTCATAGATTCGGTAGCATAAATGCTTTGAAATAGACACTGACCAAACAAAAAAACGGAAGTACTTCACCAAGTGGATACTAGGCGAGAATTGTCATGTTAGTAACCTATTCATCTGTCACCTGGAGGCCGTTCAGTTGGCCCGCGCTTGGTATTTTGTCGTGTTGATAGGCTCCACGTACAATAGAAACTTCTACAAGAAGGCAGCAGTTCAGTTGATCGGTGTGACACCAGTTAAGAAGAACTTCAACATTGTGTTGACACCCATGGAGGACAAAATAAAGGAGTCATACACTTGAGTTCTGAAATAGGTGCGGGTTGTTCTTGGTAGTCAGGTCCCAAATGCCTTTGTTGCACCATTTCCCTTTTTTGCACCATTTCCTCTGTGTATGACACATTAAGAGAAATATAGAAGAAAAAGTAACAAAGTTGTTGGGATGTAGAGATAAAGCCGAGCCTTTTGTATTAGGCATGTGGGGAGAGTGTTTAGTGCTAAAAACAAGCCAAGGGTTCTTCACCAAATGGTATGATTTAGTAAATAGTGGCATAAATAAAGAGTTTTTGGATTATTTGACCATCGAAGGGCTACTTTGCAAGCATAAGTTGGCTCGTTGTTACACCTCGGTAACACCAGCACAAATAGGGTGGATTTGGCTCACTCGTCCTTGAAGACGTGGCATCCTTAGACAGAAATTGAAGATTGAACATAGAAGTCATCCTAGGCACTACTTTAAACTGACCATGTGGTCCTGTAGGCATCAAACTAGCATCAGCCACCCTTGACTGTGTGGATAGCCTCATAGTAGACCAGACCATGAAACCACCCTGAAAATAGTGTGAGCAGATTTTTTTCCTTTTTATATCTTTCCACTATGTCTCTTTTTGTCGGGTTTATTATCCATTAACCATGAACTTAGCAATTTGCAGTATTGGTTAGTTGTCATTATCGTGAGTGATTCATGTTTCTCGACGAGAAAATAATTTGTGGTGGCCTTCTTTGATCTGGCTCTTCTTTAGATAAAGCTGCATCTAAAGTTTCTCTTGAAACTGTCGGACTACATATGGTTGTTTTGGTGCAAGATAAAAACTCAAAGATATTGTCGTAATTTTTACGACTATATCAGATCGCTCACATCCTTCATCGGGGGGGCTTCTCTCATGGTTTGAAATATAAGGCGTCATCGTCCTTAGCCCTTGGTTGCATTGTGACTCGATCTCCCCCTTCTTTGTCTACTTTTCTCATGATGCAAACTTGGATGGGCCAAGTGTGGGGCTTCTTTTTCAGGATTTTTGATGGTGTGGGGTTCATTTTTTCTTTCTGATAGTTCCCCCTGGAACTTGAAGAAAATATTATTCATATTCATTAGTCCCCTATCATTCAATCAACATAGTATCCCTAAGGTGACTATGTTCCTTCTTTCGCATCTCATATAATTTTATGTTATTGGGATAATCATATGGGGTGAGTGAAGGCATTTCCTGCCCTTAGTCCTGAAATGATAATAGGGGTATGTTGTACTACTAGAGTTATTAATTTTCGTCCCGTACATATTTTTTTCATTTGTTAAACCCCTTTTCGCCGACACTTTCCTANCCTACTTGGTACCAAAATGGCTCTTACGTGTCTTCCTCCTCAACGACCCAACCGGTCCACTCCTCGAAAATGACCCAAGGTCAAACCACAACTATCTCCTAGAAGACCGACAGTGGTCCACACCTCAGCTTGCCTAAATCTAGCTCAACCCACCCGAGGGGAAACTCTGGGCTCATTTCTTGGCCCCACCAAACTCCTTCAAGCTCAAACCTAAAATACCATTCCTAACGAAGCTGAGATTCCAAGGCTAGGTTAGGCATGCCTTGCCAACATAAGCCTATCCTCTTTTGCCTTAAACCACCGTCAACCATGCTCAACATAGAGCCGACCCCTCAAGCTCGCTACCCATCAAGCACCACTACCTGGAAGCCTCCTTAGAAACCACTAAACAACCAAAGTAGAAGCCTCAATACCACTGTTCCCGATCCAACTCACCTCTAAGTCGTTCTAGGATCAACTATGTGCATCCTCTTTCTGCACGAAACCAGGTTTCAAATGATGACACCTTATGTCCATGCCAAATCATGTGCTCTACTTAGCCCATTGCATCACTATCCCCAAGAGTAGCCCCTTTGCGCACCATACCACCAACCAGCAGACCCCCCACGCGAGTGGTTAGCCATCCATTCACGATATGTTTGTCACACATCTCATGTTGTCTCTATTCCCCATCGACAACCTAGTCTTGCATTCCCCATGGCCTGTAACGTCACTAACTACCACACCCACTGATTCCTCACACCTCACGCTCATGATCTAGTAGACTATGCATGTGCTAGTTCTCTGGCCATGCTCATGACTTATACTAACACATGTAGGGTCGGCATACTAACCACGACCGTTGATCCATTGATTACCTCTCCGGTGACCAACAGAGCATCACACACGTGGATTACCAAATAACCTTGATGGTTGTTGGTCATGCAACTCCCATTGCGTCCACTCTTCTTAATCTCTATTGCTCCTAGCCCTTGTTCATCCAACTTATTACTAACACTGGATTCAATAACCTAGTTGCTACTATCACCCCTTTTATCTCCAAGCCATCCACAATTTCTCCTCTGATGAGCTTCCATTACCCCATGAAAATTTTCTTACTAGATTAAAATACCTTCAAGGAACTTTAAGATCTAACCTTATGTTGAACTTTCACTTAAATCCCCAGAAGCCGACACCCAAAAAGAGTGCAAGGATCCGTCTTTCGAATCTGACAGCTTTAAAGCAATGAGTGAACCCATGGATTATGCTCATCGTCCCATATACCTTTCCTTCTTTTCCACTTCTTATTCCCTTAACTCTTCTTCCTTCTAACTCAAGCCTCAAAGGCTCGTACCTCGCTCATGCCCTCTTAGCACTATGCTTCTCAATCCTTTACTACTATGATCCAGACACGGAGGTGTAGAGACTAATCCTTGTAGTGCTACTTTGAAGATGCAACTAGTCAAGCGACTAGCTCAACCTCATAACTTTCACCTTCCTGCATATACTACCATTCCCTATTTTCCTATCTGATCTTGGTTCAATTTCCACTCAGTCGGGTAATACTAACCACATAGTATTACCGGAACCTTAGTCAAACTCCCTACATCACGTCATCCCTTGATATCATGACGAGGTCCAGAAAAGCCTGATTAGTCTTCTCTATTTACCTCATACCCTTCCAACACCTCTTTCACCAATCCTTCTCCTTACCTCCTTTCCTGCTCTTTTCCACGGTATACCATGCCCTAATTTGTTTTAGTATTGAGAAATATTGTGACGAGGTGTTATGTGACGTAGTACCAATGGAGGATGCAATCTTGCATCTGTTTAAGCCTAGACCTACATTTCTCGACCCATAGGTTCACCATCCATCCAAGGGTCTTCCTTGGATTGATTCATGGCCCTAGCAAAGACCTAATATCTTCCATCAAGACTATGACCCACTAAGCTCACTTTTGGAGCTTAAGTGCCCCCTATCTTTTATTCACGTTTTAGTAGTTTATTGGGATTTGTATTCAAACTTTGTAGGTTTGATTAAGGGTAAAGAAGCCCTCCTTGCTGAATTTAGTTTTTGAAGAACAAGAGTTGACTTAGTGAAAACTCATTGCTTTAGTAAGGAGGATTCATTTCCTTGCCATGGGAATCCTTCTCCTTTCTTTTCTCGATGACAAGGCTTTATTTTTCTCTAATTTCATGGCCTCCCTATCCTATATAAGATGGTACAACCACTATAGTTAGGTGGAACGCCCATATTAAAGTTGAAGTAAATTTTGGCCTTAAACCGTCTTTTGAATTTGTCTTGTTTGAAGCACATCATTGCTAGGATATAGGATTCTGGAAAAATTCTGACGTAATCTTCAAAGAAAAGCAAAAAAAATTTGGAAAAATCAAGAGGTCATCCAAAGCCTTCAATCCAACCACCTCCACCATGCACGTTTTCAAAGTTTGGGTTAGTATAGTTGATTTCAAGACTAGGGCAGAGATTTTTTGGTTCTTTACAAGCTTAAACTCGAGATTTCAAAATTTGAAAGTTCAGAAAATAATTTTACCTAGTCATAGATCAAATTAAATATTTTGGTTGCTTTGATTGCAATATTCTAATCCTACACCTGGAAAAATCATTGCTAGTCCTAAGACCTTAGCTCACCGAATTGCTTCACCATATATTTTTCTCTGTTTAAAATGAGTGCAACACTAGTGGTAAAACAACGAGTGGTCAGATTCGAACGTTTATAGATTGAGACATTTTGAGAGGTCCATTATTTATACACTAACCATGTTTTGCGAGGTTCAAAATAAATTGGCGGAGATACGAAAAAAGCTCAAGGCCACTCAACCAAAGGTATAGTACAAGGCTAAACCATCTTAAGTGGCACCACTACCAACACTCAAACTTATTGGACATGGAGCTCTCATTGCCGCATCTTTTGAGGACCTAGATCGTTCAGAGAGTCTTTTTTTACATGAATTTCATCTTCAACAATTTCGAGTGTAGCTTAGTCATCAACTGAGATAGTTCTACAAACGTAACAAGCACCGTTCTCATGGAGAAAATGGGGCTGCCGACAACAAGACATCTGAAGCCATAGAAGCTTCAAGGGCTTAGCAATGGAGTAGAGTTAAGAGTGTAGAGGCAAGTCCTAATTCATTTTATTATTAAAAATATTGTGACGAGGTGTTATGTGATGTAGTACCAATGGAGGCTGCCTAGTCAACCATGGAAATTACCATGACATGCTCTCAACTACTTGAGGTCAAATCGTTATGTCATCACCAATGGATCGAAAAGATTCACCCAAAAAGCTCTTACACCAATTGAAGTTCGTGAAAATATATTGGAGAGACGCAGGGCAACAGAAGTTTCAAATCAAGAGCTCAAAACAAGTGAAGTTGAGAGGAGAGAAAACAAGTTAGATACAAGTAGTGAGGATGTCCAAACAATAGTGGATAGGAAACCCCGTGTGGTGGCAAACCACGTGGAGTGTTTAGATTTAACTAACATGCCACCCTCTTCATAATCTCTTCTAAGTTGCAAGATATTGAAGGAGATCATTTCGAAGAATCCCCAACTCTTGATATTATTAAGACCAAATGTGTTCCTAGGCCATCCCAAGAAGAATAGAATGAATTGGAGGGGACACAAGAGCTACAACTACACGTGATGAATGTGTCCAAGATGATGATTAAAGTAGAGCTACCACTGTCGTGAACGTTTCCATCCGCGACGCCGATGGCTCGAGCTATTTCGGATTTTCCACCAATCTTTTGAAACCGATTGGACGCTTTCGACATGACCCAAGTCCTTCTGGACGCGAGTTAGATCAGGTCTGCGGAATAGAGATCTTGGATTCGGGAGGTGGTTACATGCGGGGAAGGATTAACACCCACAACGCTCGATAAACCGGTACTACGAAATCGATAAGTTATGTTTTATTTTTCTTAGTTTAGTGGCTTCATTATGCTTTTGAAATTTTTTTTTAATTGTTTCGACTCGAGTCTTACGACTGCCTACGTACCCAATTTTTTGGGATGAAAGTCCACGTAGTTCGCTTTGAAAAGGTTGATCTGAGGATTTTGCGTAATTTTTACTATTCTAAAAACCTCATTATCATGCTTGTTTTTTATTATTTAAAGTAATATTATTTGGGTAGTTTGATGTTGGAATTTTTAGAAAGAAAATCCTCGTGTTTCGGTATTCCGAAATAGATGGTGTTAACACATTGATCGAGGAATTAGAAACACATGTTTCAATGTACTTACTTACCAACCTCTTAATTCGAAATCAGGTTATTATTATTTATAAAGTTTATGGGAGTACTAAAGATTTATAATGATTTGTAATTTTGATATTTATTTATTCCCACTCTTGATTAACTAATAACTCTACAAAATCCGAAACTCTTCTCACGGATACAAAATTCATATAACGTTGCTATAATATTTTTTTAAGGATTATTATTAAGGAATTTACATTCGTAGCCAATTGACAAATTCATTGGTTTCTAACAATCAACTTGATCTAATATAATTAATAACGCATTTCAGGACGGGTAATGAACTTAAATAAATATGACACAAGTAATTTTGGTGATCTGGTAATTCTATTGTCGTTATGTTAATATTAATTAAAATGCTACATCGGTTGGAATAATTCCAAAGCTTTGAGTTTTTATATTTACAACATTAACTTATAAATATCGAATAGGATTAAAGAAGTTATGACGTTTGTTCAGTTATTATTCCACACTTATTTCAATTTTATTCCACTCTTAATATGGCCTTAATGAGATATGAATACAATTAAATTCACTAAAGACATGGCCTACTAAATCGATTGGGGCCAAGCTCGAGGTGGGCCCAACTGAAGGATGGGCTGAAACGACCGGTAGGAGAAGGGCAGCCCACGCGCGTCAAATCGGTCAAATCGGTACCCATGGTTCGACCAGACACCTGAGAGGACAAAATACCCCGTATGTTTGCACGCTGAACAAGGCACCTAGGGGGCAATTTTGTAACTTCACCTAACCCTAATCAGTCGTATAAAAAGCCTTCTTAAATCGAAAAATGGCTCACTTACAACTTTCCACTCTCTCTCTTCCTCCCCCCTCTCTCCAAAACCTTTGTCCTCTCTCTAACTCCCCTCCTCTCTTCGTCCTCTTCTCCCCTCTCGGCTGCCACCGCGCCGCCGCCGCTTGCTCTTCGTGTTTTCTTTTTTATTTTTTCTTCTCCTTCTTCTCTTTTTCTTATTATTCTTCCTCTCGATGCCCTCTCCTCTCTCTCAGCTATTGGTGACGGTGGCGGCGGTGCCCTCTTCGTTTCTCTCATTTATTTTTCTGTTCTCTATTTTATTTTTTTTATTTTCTTCTTCTCTTCCTCCTCTCATTCTCTTCCTCCCTCTTGTTCCTCTCTTCTGTCCTCCTCTATTTCTCAGCGATGATAGCGGCGGCGGTCGCCTTAGCCTTCGCTTCCTCTCCTTTATTATGGTGTGAGTGACAACAGAAGATTTATTTGGTGGCTTCTACGTGGATGACGACATAAAATAAATGTTGACGAGATAATCCAAGCTTGATATAATAATTTTGCTAGTTTCCAACCATCGCCCCCTTTTGCTTGGAGCGATGCCTCCAAAAATAGGTAGGAGCATCTCGAGTGTCCATGATTCTTAATTTTAAGAGCCAACTTGCCGCTTCGTTCGCACTATGTGCTAGTGCAATGGTGTTAACTCTGCTGATAGCTGGGTAACCTTTATCGTATGTACCCTTTTTTCCTTCGTTTTTCTTCCTAACGTCTTCATGTTTTTAGATTTGAAGGATCTCCTTCCCACTTTGTTTTTGCTTCCAGGTAAAAGGGTAAGATAATGACGGTCTTTGCAAATTGCTTTCTTGGGTTAGGAATGAGTGGAGCAATCCTGCCATCTGGGCTGCTTTTCTTTCAGTCATTTTTCGAAACTTTTCCATTCTTTTATTACTATCATTTTTCTTCTTTTTTCTTCACTTTAATACAAATTCTATTTGAAAAGAGTTCGTCATGATTAATTAGAGTGAAAGTGTCGGCACGAACGCGTTTGCCTCAGGTTCCTTTAGGGTGTTGGGCATCGTTCATTTGGTTTCGTGGCGCGTGAACAAAGGTTAGGAGAATAGTATTTGAGAATTCATCAAGTATCCATAACATAAAGTTGACTTAAATCCTCATTTTATTGATGGAAAATGGATCATATACATCCTTATCATGAACTCTAAGCATAATACTTGTTCACTGAATCAGAGTAAATTGGAAAAGGGAGCTCGTGTCCGTCCAAGTTTGTTAGTATCAACGCCCCTCCTCAGAAAGCCCTCCTCACTATATAGGGCCCTTCATAGTTTGTCGTCCACTTTCCTCTTAAGTCCCCTTGTCAAATCGAAAGATTCTTTGTTACCAACTCTCCTTCGCGGAATTCCCGTGGCTTCATAGTTTTTGTTAAAAGCTATGATCAATTTGCTCTGATATAGATATCCGTTGTGGATTGCTGCCAATCTTTTCTCATCAACTAAATTTAACTGGTCGTACCGCGCTTTAATCCACTCTGCCTCTTCTAACATCACCTCCATGATAACCCGTGGTGAAGGTATTTCTACATCTATGGGAAGCACCGCCTCCATTCCATAAACCAATTGGTAAGGCATCGATCCTGTCGAGGTTCTCACCGAAGTTTGGTAACCGTGCAAGGCAAATGGTAGCATTTCGTGCCAATCGCGGTAGGTAACGACCATTTTCTCTATGACTTTCTTGAGGTTTTTGTTCGCCGCCTCAATCACTCCGTTCATCTTTGGTCGGTATGGTACCGAGTTGTGGTGCTTGATCTTAAACTTGTTGAAAAGCTCATCCATCATCTTGTTGTCGAGAGTTTTTGCATCGTCAATTATTATTCTTTCCGGGAGCCTATACCGGCAAATGATTTCATTCTTTATGAATTTTTTACAACGCTTTTGGTGATGTTCCTATATGACACAGCCTCGACCCCATTTCGTGAAGTAGTCGATGGCTACTAGGATGAAACGATGCCCATTAGATGCTTTTGGTTCAATCATGCATATGACGTCTATTCCCCATGCTCCAAAAGGCTAAGGCGATGCCATAACGTGCAACTCGGATCTTGAAAGTGACGCTTCATACTCTTCTATGTTGTTGCTATAGTCGAAGCAAATTTTGGCAGTGATAGGGCACACCTTTCCATTGGGAGAGATGAAGACGACCCTGACGCCCTGTCCCAATGAGTTTGAGGCACCGTCAAAATTCATCACCCATGTTTTTTGGACGAAGCCTTCCTTTGATTTCTCGATGTTCATTATACTTTCATTCGGAAAGTCCATCAACATTGGATATGGGTCCAAGATTGCATGTTCAGCCCGATGATTCGCCACTACACTCCCTTTAATGGCCTTCCTTGGTGTATAAACGATGTCGTACTCTGTCAGCAGCACTTGCCATTAGGCTCTTCGTTCAGAGAGGGCCGACTTTTCAAAGACATACCACCGGATGGGGTCCATTTTGGATATTAGGGGCGTAGTGTGACTCAACATGTACTGTATCAGCCTTTTGGCTGCCCATGCAAGTGCTTGACAAGTTTTCTCGAACAACGTATATCGAGATTCATAGTCAGTGAACTTCTTGTTGGCGTAGTATAATGCACGCTCTTTCCTGCCCAATTCATCGTGTTGGCCCAACATCAGGCCCACCGAATTTCAAATACCGTCAAGTACAATATTAGTGGCCTTCCTAAAGTTGGTGGGACTTGAACCGGGGGGTTTGATAAACACTCTTTGACTTTCTGAATGGCTTGATCACAATCTTCATCCCACTCGACATGTCGGTTTTTCTTTAGAAGCTTGAAAATGGGTTCACATGTTCGGGTCAAATGCCATATGAACCGACTAATGTAGTTCAAGCGTCCTAAGAATCCCTCCACCTCTTTTTGCATTTGGGAAGGTGGCATGTCAACTATCTCCTTCACTTTGTCAAGGTCCACTTCAATCCCTTTTTGGCTAACCACGAAACCGAGCCACTTTCCCGAGGTGACTCCGATCGTACACTTTTCTGGATTCAGTCGGAGCTGGTATTTCCTGAGTCACTCGAACAATTTTTATAGCACGGCTATGTGGCCATTTTCCTATTTTGACTTTGCTATAATGTCATCCAAATACACCTCTATTTCTTTGTGTATCATATCATGGAACAGCGTGACCATGGCCCGCAGGTAGGTTGGCTTAGCGTTCTTCAGCCTAAAAGATTGAACTTTATAGCAAAAGGTTCCCCATAAAGTGATGAAGGTGGTTTTTCCCGATCCTCCGAAAATATCCGGATCTGGTTGTATCCTGAGAAACCGTCCATGAAAGAGACCATATGGTGATTCGCGGTATTATTAACGAGAACATCAATGTGGGGCAATAGGAAGTTGTCCTTGTGTCTTGTCCTATTTAAATCTCTGTAGTCTATGCACATTCTTACTGTCCCGTTCTTCGTAGGCACGGGGACTATATTAGAGACTCAATCGGTGTATTACGCCACCTGCAGGAACCCGGCTTCGTATTGTTTCTGCACTTCTTCCTTAATTTTGAATATCCACTCTGGTTTCATCCGCTGTAACTTTTGATTTACTGGCTTGCACTCCTCCCTTATTGGCAAGTGCTTCATCGAGGCCTGGCATATCCTGATAAGACCATGCGAAAACGTCATGGAAGTTCTGGAGTAGTTTGACGAGCATATCCTTTTCTTCTTGGTCTAAACTGTCCCCTACCTTAACCTATCACCGGTTCTCCTCTATTCCCAAATTCACGATCTTTACCGACTTATAGAAAGGCTCCAAGGACCGCTCTTCTTGTTCTGCCATCCAATCTGTTTCTAGGTCAGACCATCACTGCCTTCCTTAGTTTCCATCTCATAAACTGGGCGGTAAAAGTTAACTTTAGGGTTTTGAAACTCTTCATTGTTTTCAAACACATATGTAACCCTCATGCACGAGGGGGGTAGAAAAGGAGAAAACAAGAAAAGCATAAATGAATAATATGGACGATACATGGATTAGACTTATAAAAACATGCTTTATTAAACTTGGGAAAATATGATACATGTATTAAGGATCACTTAATAAACACTAGGAGGCCCTCACTTCTTTTATTTAGTAGTCATATTTTAGAGTTATTACATCTGCGATGGCGAAGGTAACTGTAAAGACACCCAATTGCTCAGCTCTTCATCTGGACGGAACTGGCGCACCCATTCTATTCCGGTCATAATTCCCGTAACTCTTTAATGGTTGGATCAATGTAGTTTTTCCTCAAATTTATCTTTCCAGTGCTCCTGAATGTGCTTGTGATGTAAGGTATGAAGGTCAATCCTTCATCATCTTCTGTCCCACTTAACCTGGACATCCTCCTCCCTTTCTGTTCCCTTTGGATCCACTTCTGAATGTATCCCAATACCGCACAGTTCTTGTTTTCTTTGACCTGGATGGGTTCTTTCAACACTTCCTTCAATTATGAGTAGTGGAGGTCCTTAACCAGGCATTTTGGTGATGTCAGAGTCGCTTGGGAGATGTGAGCTTTGTGTGCTGCACTACGCCCTACATATGCAACGTCCTTGATCTCGAAGGTCTAGAATGGGCTTTCTGACCCTTCCTCTGTGGCATCAATGTAGGGTATGTTCGAAACTCTAGTTACCAGCATATCTTCCTATATGAAAACTTCCCATCGATTACGAACTTCAGTTTTTGTTGTAGGGACGATGGCACTAGCCCCGCTGTGTGGAGCCACGGGCATCCCAACATCAGACCGTATGCAGGGTTTATGTCCATTACATGGAATTCCATTTGCGAGGCCTTGGGTCCCACTTGAATGGGTAGTAAGATTTCCCCTATGAATTTGCGCTTTGTGCCATGAAAGGCCCTAACCATTGTGAAGCATGGCTTTAGGTTTGAGTCATCAACAGACAGCTTGTTTAGGGTAGATTTTGGGATAACGTTTAGTGACAAACCGTTATCAGCCAGGCATCGGTCTATCTTGAAGTCCTTACACTTTAGAAAGATGTGCAATGCCTTAGTGTGGCCCATTCCTTCCGAATGTATCTCATCTTCGTCGAAAGTGATTTTCTCGTTTGCCAAAACCGCTCTAACTATCCCATCAAAATGCTCTACCGAGACATTGGGGCAGATGTGCGCTTTGGTCAACACTTTTATGAGGCTCATCGATGGGGATCAAAGGTTAACATCAGGGGCAGGAGTGAAATTCTCGCAGGGGTGTGGTTAAGCTGCTCTACTACTTTGAACTCACTATGCCTTACAAGCTTCAAGAACTCAGATGCATCTTAATCACTAACTCTTGGTTTATAATCTTCATCTTCTTTCATCCCTTCGTATTTATCTCGAGGAGGAACACTATCTAGTTCAACAATTTCGGAATATACTATTTTCCCTTACCTCATTTATGCCCCTCTAACCCTTTCTGTCTCGTTTAGGTCATCAGGCACACCATAATGCCTTCCGCTCCTTATGATCTGACTTAACCCGGTTATATTGGTTATAGCTGGAGATTCTGCTTCACGTTCATCGCCAGCTTGACACTCATATTTCCACGGGACGGCTTTGGAGATTTTATATTCGAAAGGTCTCGGGACCCTTATAACCAATGGTGTTACTTTTGAAGAAGATGGTGGTGGTCTTGTGGCGGCACGATAGTGAATCACAAGCTTAGGAAAGTCAAATTCTGGATTTTCCAGTGATGCCATGCAAATGTCAGCTGCTCCTTCGACTCCTGAGTCGAAAGTTACCAGTTTGGAGTCCATGAGCGCCTGTAGCTTTTCTTTGAAAGTCACACAATCATCCATAGTATGGTCAAAATTGCAGCAGTGGTATAAACACTTGTCCCTTAGCCCTGCAGAAATACTTTACCCCTGAACGATTTTTAGGTAGCAACCGTCTACGAGGAGCTTGCACAGGTATTTGAGCGGTGTTTTAATCTCAGCAACATATAGCTTCTCCTGATAAGATTCTTTCTTTCCGACCATAGCAACATTGTGCCCCCCGTGATTAGGGACTGGATTGTTATTGACGTCTGGGCGTCTTGGCTGGCCGTCATATTTGAAGCTTTTGTACTCTATATTTGAAGCTCTTGTAGTTTTTGACCACATGGCCAAGTGCCCCAACATGATACTCACACCGGACTCTTGGGTCGTACAACCTGGGGTACGATGGTTGCAATGGTTTGAGTGGGACTGGAACGATCTGCTTGCTTTTCGGTAACTGAGGGAAGAGCTTGGTATACGACATTGGGTTGGGATCGAGTGGTTCCAATATCCTGTAATTGTTAGAACTGCTCTACCCGTAAGCTCCAACCGGCTGGCCTCTTTGGTATGGCCTAGGTTGATTACCCTGGTATCCTCCCCACTGAATAGCAGGATTGGGCGCCTCCCTTTGTTGGGGCGTGAACGGTTGATTATGCACCACTATAATGGCCGTAGCTACATATGGCGGTGCCTGGTTGCCTGTGGGAGGTGGAACCCATCCTCTAGCCTTTGGAGCTTCACCTCGTGTGGCATGGACCTCCCTTTTACGGGTGGCATTATGCTTCTTAAGTGGGGATCATGACCATCTACTCTGCCATGCTTAATCCCCTTCTCAATTCTTTCTCCGATTAGCAACATGTCGAGGAAGTTCATTATGATTATCCCCAACATGTTGTTGTAGAAGGGAGGCTTCAGAGTCTCAATGAAAATCAAGACTACTCCTTCTCTGACATAGGCGGTTATACCTCGGCTGCCTTTTTGCGCCACCTATGGGCATACTCGCGAAACGATTCGTTCTCTTTCTTCTTCATATTCCGTAAGTCGTCCCTATATGGGGTCAGATCTTTATTATGCTTATAATGCCTCATGAATGCATCAGAGACATCCTGCCACCTTCTCACTTTAGTTCTTTCGAGCTACATGTACCGTCTTAATGCTGAGCCTCCTATGCTATTCTGGAACCAATGAATCATTAGCTTATCATCATAGGTGTGGTTTGCCATGTTGTTGCAGTAAATTATTAGATGGTCTCGTAAGAGTAAAGACACTCCACAACCCACAATCTCTCTTCTAAGCATTCTCCCCATTCTTTGGATGGCGTGTCTTTGTGAAACTCAGAATGTTTCACGTGCTCAAACTTGGTGTGAACACCATCCCCACTAGCCTCTCCGGTTTCTCTTTCAGTTTTCTCTTAGTTCATTATTGATCACGACGACTCTCCTTTCTGAATGTCCTTCACCAGTTGGCTCCAGGAAAGGAACTTCTAAATCAACCTTTTGGTCTTCATATTCTCTGACCTTCCTTTTTTCACCCATCAACCTTACGAGCAACTTCATCTGTTCCTTCATTTCATCAAACCCAGCTAACCGTCCTTTTATCTCATCCATCTCTTTTTGGAGATTTTCCAGTGTTTGTTCAGTCATGATTCTAGCTTTAAGATGAGTCCAATACTGATGTGCCGGGACTACTTAAAAAGGAGACTGGTACCGCTTGTTCACCACGAAAATCTTTCGACATTGCTCTTAAAAAACAAAGCTTTCGTTCATGATGCATGATATGTATGACTTATGAAAACATGCATGGATGTAGGGACAGTATCATCAACACATAACAAATGATTTATGAACAAGATCATCTTAACAATGCAACATGCTAATAACATTCTACATACCACACTCTTACTAGTATAGTACTAACACCTGCGGTGCTTACTACTACACCACTTTTACAACCCAAAATATGACACATTGATCGCTTATTTATTACACAAAAGGAAACTACAAACTCTAGCTCATAAATTTTAACTTTGGTTCCAAACATGTTTTTGTAAGAAGCTATCTTCTCGTAGAGGTGGCTTAAGAAGGTTGATGTCTCCCCGCCTTCTTCTCCCATGGCTTCCATCATCTCTATGTGGTATTCGTCGTCCACTGCTAAAAAGGGCACCCTTTTTTCGATGATCTAATTCATCCTCCCCATAGCTTGCATCACTATGTGGAAATCATCTTCATTTGCCTTTCACTCCTGTATTTCTCCTTTTAGTGAACTGGTTTGCTCGTCGTACTCCCTAACTTTTTGTTGAAGCATTCCGACCTGCGCCCCTAACCGGTGAATCGCATCTCTCTGGCTTTCAACGGCCCCAATGCCTTGGGTCGCCCTTTTATAATTTCCTGATTATTCTATTTAGATTGCGATTATCCGCCTCTTCCAAACTCAGCTGTCCCTCCTTAGCTTTCAGCTGCCCTTTCAGCTTGTGACTCTCAATCTGCAGGTTTTAAAACTTACTCTTCAACTCTTCAAACTCTTCTACACTGACTCTGACATCTCGAGAACTAGACGCACCCATTCTCCTCTTACGCCTTCCCCTTGGGAATCTTGTGAATCGTTTGCTCCCACGGTCCTCTTGCCATTCAGGATAATCATCAGTCACTCGGTCATGGATATCCCTCGTTTCTGTGCAACTCAGCGTGCAGTCGATCCTCTTGGCCTTTCCCAACTCATGAGCGCTGCTTCTATATTGGTTTTATGGTCGCCATTAGCTTTCCCTATCCCTTTCTTGTCTGGTATGAACTGTAGACATCCCATTTGTCTTATGAACATGGGAGGATCATATGTTGCACAACCATTTAGTCATAGCAGAGGGACCTATGGATTATCCCCACATCTATACATCACATCCATGTTTGTCATCCACGGGGCTTTGTAGTTGAGCTTACTTTCTTAGACGGTGGCAAAATACCTTTCCCATTGGCTTGTTGTGATGTTCTCGAACCGTCCTCCGGCTTAGATAAACTCATTAATCATGCTGGTTAATCTGTGGAAACCTTTGTTGTCCTGGACATTCGATATTCCCAAATCTGGTGATGGCTTCAAATGCCCAAAGATCCATGTGACTAACAAGGAAGCGCTTCCGTATAGAGTTTCTTTGGCTAGCTGGTACCAGCCGTCAAGAGCCACGAAAATTTCTACCAGCAGTCAAACTGTGGATCCTAATAATTGACGAGTTCTCACATCATAACTCCCGAGAATGGGATGTTGATCAGATCGAACCGACATCCGTATTTCTCATCAAATAACACTTTCTCCTCATTAGTGAACATTGACCAGGTGCCCCTTAACACTTCAGTTTCGGATACCGGTACCCGAATCAGATAGTTTGGCAGGTTTGGGGCGAGGGTATCCCCCATCTCCTCTGACCACCGCCACCCATCGCCGCCGACCAGCTCATCCCATCTCTAGCTCTTGCACCTATGACTGTACACACATAGATACAATATGGAAACAAACATCTAACGGGGTCAGTGCTCAGCACTAAGTGGTTATCTGAACTCGCGTATAACATAGACTGAAACGTAGGATAGAACATAGAAGTCATCCTAGTCCCTACTCTAATAAAGTGGCCATATGGTCCTGTAGTCAACAACCTAGCATCAGCCACCCCTAACTGTGTGGATAGCCTCATGGTGGATCAGACCATGAAACCACCCTGAAAAATAGTGTTAGCAATATCTATAAGCATACCTAACACGTCTTGCCTAAAACCTGAACATTAACTGGGGATTGCGTAATCCGAGGCTTTGTGACCAATGTATAATCATCATGAGCTAATCTAGCTAGGCATATCCTATCCTATCATGAACTGTGGATCACACGCCACAGTTCTAACGCCAAGAGCTTATACTCAAAATATAATATCTGTTCGTACAGTAGATCACACGCTAATGTACAGCGTGAGAGCCCTGACTCATCATTCTGTCACAACATCTTTATAGTCTATCACACTACTATACAAACTGAGAGGCTTCACTCTGAATCACATGGAGGATCCAATCATTAGATTCCCCAACATCCTATAAAGCAGAACGTAATCTTATATCATGACCTTTAGAGGGGAGCTGACATCTCTGATTCTCACTTAACATGATTCCTTATTGCAAGAAACTTATTTCTAACATCCCGCCTGAGTTAATGGCCAATATGAAAGGTCTGACCAATTGGACCCGATAACTATCCCGATCCTCGCAAGCCTTTGATACTTGGTTAACTACTGAGTCAACTCCATGAATTAATTAAACTAATTGGGTTTCCCACTCCGAACTTCTACTCAATGATTAAGATTCTAATCAAACCGATTTAAACCGCTGGCCAAAATTGCGGTGTCAGAATTCTCCCTCCTACAAAAGGGTTTGTCACAAAACTTGAACTTACCCCACTGAGCGGGGCGGATTTAACGGAACAGTATTCGAACCATCGCGCTTACACCCCTATTTGGTAGCAAACGTCCCTTACGTGTCTTCCTCCTCAACGACCCAACCGGTCAACTCCTCGAAAATTATCCAAGGTCAAACAATAACCATGCCCTAGAAGACCTACAGTGGTCCACACCTCAGCTTGCCTAATCTAGCTCCACCCACCTGAGCGGAAACTCTAGGCTTATTTCTTGCCCCCACCAAACTCCTTCAAGCTCAGCCCTAAAAACTCACTCTTGCCCAAGCCGAAATTCCAATGCTAGGTTGGGCATGCCTGGCCAACATAAGCCTATCCCCTCTTGCCTTAAGCCATCATGAACAATGCTCAACACAGAGCCAACCCTTCAAGCTCGCTACCCATCAAGCACCACTACCTGGAAGCCTCCTTAGAAGCCAATAAACAACCAAAGTCGAAGCCTCAATACCACTGTTCCCATCCCCACTCACCTCTGAGTCTACCTAGGACCAACTATGTGTATCCTCCAGCTTTTTACACGAATTCGGGTTTCAAATAAGGATGACACCTTATCTCCATGCCAAATCAGGTGCTCTAGTTAGCCCATTTCATTACTATCCACAAGTATAGCCCCTCGGCGCACCTTGCCGGCAACCAGCAGGCCCCCCACGCAGTTGTTAGCCATCCATCCACGATTTCTCTATCAGGCATCTCATGTTGTCTCCATTCCCCATCGACAACCTAGTCTCGTGCTCCCCATGGTCTGTAACGTCATTGACTACCACACCCATGGATTCCTCACACGTCACGCTCGTGATCTACTAGACCATGCATGTGTGCTAGTTCTCTTGCCATGCTCGTGACTTACACTGCACATGTGGGGTCAGCATACTAACCATGACCGTTCCCCTTGCATCACACCTGTGATCCATTGATTACCTATCCCGGACCAACAGCGCATCACGCACGTGGCTTACCAAATAACCTTGATGGTTTCCCGTCATAGCATAAAGCTTGACAACGTCTCTTTAGAACTTTGTCAATAATTGTGCCTTAACCATGTCAAAGATTGCGCCTAGTACATCACAATTTTGAAAAAACGTTAGGTGCAATCTATGATAAATCCGGGAAAAATTAGGATCTAAATCCTATTTAAAAGTTGTTTCGCCTCTATACAAAGAGAGCATGTTTTAGACGAATTCTAGAGCATATTTCAGAGGTTTTCAAGCAACAAGAAGGAAGTACTTCAAGGACCTTGGATAAGACAACATAATCGAGATTGGCGATTCTCTTTCTTCAAAGATCTTTGGTGAAATTAGGTTTTTTGAGATTTATCTTGTTACCCTAATTTCAATGTTTTCTTTCAATAGTTATGATCTCTTAATAAAATTTATAATTACCTAAACTATTCGTGCTTAGATGAGATGAACCCTAGGTGAGTTCCTTGTGATTGAATGATTTATAGACTGTGGTTTATGCGAGTTGGATGGATGCTTGTTTATGTTTAATTTTGATTTCGTTTATGTTCTTGCGTGGTCAACGTGAATAGGATCTTGTTAGATTTGTCTTCTTCTCGAAAGAGTTTGCATATCTATAACATCTAGCTTAGATTAACCCCTAATCTGAGAGAGAATAAATTAGTTTGTCTTTTGAGCAGTTCTCGTTTGTTTTATCACCTATTGTCTCGAATGAGCGGACTAGGATATTAGATAGGTAGCTGATTAGCAGACCCGAAAGGTCGTTATTTGATTAGAGAAGAACTGGGATAGTGAACTCATTTTATCTTGTTTTGCATAAATTGTTGAAGTTGATTATCATTTGTAAATTAGGATAGCCTAGGTGGATTCAAAGTCTAAGAGTTTTTCTCCCGTTAGTCAAAACCCTCAATGGTGTAGTCTTGCTATCTTATTTTAATTTTTTGTTATTTACAGTTTTTAATGAATAAATTGATAGTCGTGGAACCCAAAGTACAAATTTGTTAACTCGATTAGCACTTTTCACAATGTCGAGTAGAATACAATGAAGAGACCTTATGGAAATTTTACCCTGATTACTTTAATAATTTTCTAATCAATACTACCAGCGTATCCAACGTCGATCCGCTTTGGAATTATTTTTCTAATCAATCCTAGTTATATATTAATACACTTGGTAATTAACTCTAGTTATTATTGGGAGTGGTTAGATTATTACCGAGTAGGAAATCTACGTTACGAAAGTGTGTAGCTTCTAATTTCTTATCATCGAATACAAATGGTACATCATTCTCTAACAACCTAGTCATAGGAAATGTAATTTTAGAGAAATCCATAAATAAATCTACGATAGAAACCTGCATGTCATCAGAAGATACGCATAGTTTTAACATTCATGACAGTCTTACTTCATAGCATTATTGAGACGTCTATAATCAATACAGATTGTCCTCTCTCTTGATATTAGGCATAGCCGTGAATCCACCCTTGTTTTGCACAACATGTGTAGGACTAATCCAATGTGTATCAGAAATTGGACAAATGATACCTGCATCTAGTAGTTTGAGTGACTCCTTCTTCACGACTTCCTTCATAGCTGTATTCAAAAGTCGTTGTTGTTGCACTACAGGTTTGACATCAGCTTCCAAGTTGATTTTGTGGGTGCAAAATTAGGGACCGATTCCCATAATATTGGCAAGCCTCCATGATATGGCTTATTCATACTTCTTTAAGAGAGCTAGAAGCTCCTCTTTCTGTTGAGGTTCAAGCGTTGAGCTGATGATGACTGGTAATTTTAAACCCTCTCTGTGAACGGCATACTTGAGATGCTATGGTAGTAGGTTCAGATCTAACTCCAGTGGCTCCTCATAAGATGTGGGTATCTTCGGGATCTTTGGAAGTTCCATCACCGGTGACGCACCAAAGTACAAACATCTCAAAGAAGCATATGATACAATACATTTTAGAGGCATCTAGATAGTTATTAGAAATATTATCATCATCTTGAGCCTTAGAGTTTCATGCCATCTTTTAAGTGAAAAGGGACCTCATCCTATCCTAATTTCAAAGTTAGGCACCCTTTCCAAACACCTATCACAGCTTCAGTGTAGCCAGGAATGGATGTTCTACCCAAATATTGCAATCATTCTCATGAGTATCTAGAACAACAAATTCAGTAGGAAATTCAAAAGCTCCTACACGAATTGGAATATCCTCTATGAATCCCCTAGGTTTTACCAAAGACCTATTAGCAAGTTGAAGAACCATCTCAGTCTATGTTAGTTCACGTATATCTAGTTTCTCACACAAACTATATGGCATCACATTTATACTAGCACCTAGATCAACAAGACTTATACCAACTTTAATATTCTTAATAGTGCAAGGTAAAGTAAAGCTCCCTGGGTCTTTTTGCTTTGTCGGTCCGAATTGGATAGCTGCGCCTTCTTCATATAGGGAGACCTATGCTACATCCCTGAGATTGATCTTCTTGTTTACCACATCCTTCAAGAACTTGGCATATGCTGGAATCTTTGTGCAAGTGTCTAGCACGGTTAGTAACCTCTTGCGTCTTGATGATGTCATGAAATCTCTCAAACTCCTATGATAGCCTCTTATTCTGGACTGCTAATGAGTATGGAATCCTAGCATGCTTCTTAATTTCTTATGGGGTGAGCAAAAAATTTATGTTTGCTGGTTTTCGAGCTTAAGGAGAAGGACTGGCTGCTGCTACATGTGTCTCCTCTTCCTCCTCTGGAATGTCAATAGCAATATCGCTGGCTCTTCAATGCATATGGGATTTCCTTGAATCGTCTTTCCGCTCCTCAATGAAATTGACTGAGCATCCATATATCCTTTTTTTCTATTGTTGGGGTTTTGTTCAGTCTTCTCCAGGAGCCGTCCAGAAGGTCTCTGATAAACCATCTATTAATAATGTTTTGATTTGCTAACTACGCCTGCATGGTCTTCATCATCTGGGTAATGTCATCATTAAATCCTCTAGTGGTCTTGTTGTGGTGGTTGCTGAGTGGGTTGTCTGGAAATCCTGGCGGTCCTTGGTTTCTTGGATTTCCTTTAGGAGTGCTGACATTTTAGTCCTCCACTCTAGGCTTAAGGAGATGGCATTCCTCTTGATCTCATAATTTTCATCATCTTGTTGAGTAGGAAGCACACTCCATGTGGAGTTTGCAGCACTAGGATTGGTGTAATCGGCAAGGGTTCTTGCTGTCGCTATTGGTTCAGTAAGCCTGGAAGTGTATATGTGGTCTTTGTATGAATAATATCAGTCTCAAGAGTGTTTAAGTCGAGATTCTTTGTCACTTCCTAATAGAGCGTCAGTTTCTAATAGAGGATTGAGAGATTCAACAATCTCTTCTTCTTCAATTGATGACTGCAAATACTAATTTTGACCTAATATTGATCGTGTCACTACTAGTGACATGTAATAAATTCTGTCCTGCACAAAGAAAAACAATAAAGACCATAAAAAGTAACTGTAAACTACTTCCAGATACTAGAAAGAAATCCCCGGCAACGGTGCCAATTTGATGGATGCTTTTAGGCGTTATCAAAATAATCTGAATAATGAATTGACCAGAGTCGAATCTCACTAGGGTCTCTTTTAGTATCTTACTCAAAGTTTTAATTAATATCAATCAAGGTATCAATGAATTTATTTTAGGTGCGATTGTACGATTATTCTTTGCCAATTTGACCACATCTTGACTGCATGTTAACTTTGTTTGACCTATTTTGACCTCTTTTGTGATTGGTTGGAAGAAATAAGGGTTTCTTGTTTCATTTTCTCGAACAGACCATTTTGGTTCGTTCGACTTGCTTTCTCATTATATATGTGATGTTGGAGGTATTCGATGGATAGAGGACGACGAGACGATTCCAACGATACAAAGGTGCCACAAGGATCAATCAATTGATCAAAGTAAAAATGAAATTTTCTTTAAAGTACACGGTTTACAAGACTGGACGATAAGAGTTTAGAAAATCGATAATGAAACTTCTTAGATGTCGAATCCCATATGAAATTCTAATTCACAAATGACAGAAAAATTCCATGATTTACATGAAATAGGATAGAAGCAATACACTATCGCAATTTTTCTCTAATCAAATCACGACCTTTCAGGACCGCTAATTGGCTACCTATCTAGTATTCTAGTCCACTGTTTCGAGACAATGTTTTAAAACCCACTAGGCAATTTCTCGATTTAGAATTTTTCACACGATAGACTAGTTCATTCACTATCGGATGAGGGTTAACGTCTAACTTAGTTATTTGATTTTGGCGTTCTCTCACGAGTCTAGGAAAAATCTAAAAGAAATTCATAATCATATTAAAATTACACTAAAACATATTATCAGTTTATAATCATATTAATCATAGTTGGAGTCGATTCTTATTGTCCAATTTATATACAACTAAATTACCTATATACTAATTCTTCTAATTAATTACAAAATATGCTCATAATAAAATCTACTTGCTAATCCTCAATTCTTAATTCACTGCCATCTTAAGAGGGTTAGAGTTGATTCTAAGTGCAAACTAATTAATTAGTTATGATCGTAATCATCATGTTATAACTATAATATCGATATATTTCTTACAACTTATAAACATCTTAACTCTAATGGGAGTCAATCAACAAGATGAAATGATTATAAGAGAAATGAATTCATAATTAATTGGATTGAGTTGGGTGCATTTTGTCACGACAGAAACTTTTGAAACCACAAGTGTGACAATAAATTAATTAAGACTAAGTTGTCAAATCCTAAAAGTTCTATACTCGTAAAGTAATTATTATAAATAGAGATACTTATTGCAATTATTAGGAGTCTAGTGACAAAAGCATGATCACTATAATTCCAGGGGCTACCATTGAAATTTGCCAAGTCATCTTGTTCCTAAATTCTAGGAAGATGTACAGAGTTCCAGCGAGGACCCCCTACTTCGGCGAGGGCCTAATTTCGTCAAATTTAGACATTTAATCACCAATAGTGAATAGAAACAAAATGACAAGTAAATAATAAAATAATACGAATTAACCAATAGTGAATAGAAATAAAATGACAAGTAGCTAATAAAATAATATGAATTAACCAATAGTGAATAGAAAAACAATGACCATATGACGTGGTCCTAGAGCGAAGAAATTAAAACAAAATGAATTGAGCAATAAAAATGTATATATAGAAGCCATATAAATGGGAAAATTATGGATATTTAATCACAAAAAAGGGAAAGATAATAATGTAGTCCCATAAAATACTCAAACATGAAACCATAATTAATATATTGGCTAGGTATAATATTACAGTTCCACAAAATACTCAAACTCAATTGTTCACCAGTAAAGCGTACAAATTCATACCAAAATGTATGATTAAATCTTCTTCTCTAAGACATACTTCAAATTAAATAAATAAAAAACTCTTTTTAAGAATGAATGAGGAATTAAATATTAATTTTCAACAAAATATGAAGAAAATTAAAAATAAAGAATAAAAACAAAAAGTTGGAACCAGGCATAATCAACACTAAGAAAATGTCAATCACAAATTTGAATATCATGAGTATTCCACCACCCAGAAGAAATGAAGAAATAGAACGAAAAAAAAAACTGTGATAGAAAAATGGGTGTCAAATATTATCTACTTGTTCCACACTCCCAATTGAACCTAATTTCTTTTTTTCGTATGGAAGGTTATGTCAAGTAGGAATCCGAACGTCCCTTCAATTTTGGGTTCAATTGAGGGTCATTCCTAACATATATACAACATCTGGTGACGTTCTGGAGATGCGTTCATTCAAGTGATATAGCAGATGCGATCGAACTTTTCTCCTTGTAGTGGTGGTTATGGAAATCAAGAAATACGGTAATCTTTTATATGTACCAACATATCGTCACTTATTTGGCGCGTCAATTCCATCCTCCACTAGGCGGAGGCTACTACTTTTGATGCTGCTCAAAGTGGTGGATCTAGTCTCCTTCCCCAGCTCTTGCTGGTTTCCTCTCAGGTCGCCTCCAAGACTCGACTTGGACTATTTATGTTGACGCGGTTGTAAGATAGAAAAATGACTTTGGGGTTTTGGTGATGTCGGTTTCGTGGTACACTATAGCTATGAATCGTTGGTTCCTTAATCGGACAAGTTCATCACATTGTAGATCACCAAACTCCTTACGTAGCATCATGTCACACCCTCGGGGTCTACCCGTGTTTCACACCCTCATGCCTCATGTTTTACCCGTGCTCGCTCCATTAAGGTTGACGGGTACAAAACTACAACCATGCACATTATGTAGCGAAAAACGTGGAAACTCATTATTGCTGGTTTTGATCGATAAGAACATAGGGAGCAAAACATAAACTCAAATATAAAAGTTTCATTAGTATTGAATATTTGATTATCTAAATGGTTAGACTAACAATCCCAAAACCCAAAAATATGAAACCAAAACCTAAAAAATGAACCCAAAACGCAACTACATGAACCTAGAACTCAAGCACATGAACTTAGAATTCCATAAACATGAATCTTAGAACCAACTAATCATGACAAGTAAGTTTCAACCTTTCTTCATCAGTCATCATTTATCATATTCTTTTATCGACACATTAGATTCAAATAAAGACAACATCTGTAAAATAACATGTTACTCATTACTTAGAGTTAGATGTGTATACAATATAATAAAACCATTATAGATTTGACAACATGAAGAAGTAAATACCTAAAAAAAAGTTTAGATACTTGATGGGAAGGGTGAAATACTAATAAAATATAGCAAATTATAGTTTTTGAGTTTCAGAAAAAGGTAAGATACGCGGATGCATGCCTGATTTCAGGCAGATTTGTGTCGAGTGAGGCATTTTCCGTTGATGCATGTCGATTTCGAGTAATAACCGATGAGGATTTTAATTAATTAGCAGATTGTTGTGAGAGAATAGGTTAAAGTTAAGGAAATTAAGTGGGAATCGAAGCGATTTTAGAATTTTAAAGGTTGTAATTGAAATCAAATTGAGAGGAAATATTTTTAGGGTTTCCCCAAGTCTGGAGATGAAATGAAACTGACGGTAAAAAAATTCAAAACCCTAAACACTAACTGAAACATAATATCTATAGTACTACAAAATGATGTCGTTTTATCATCGGGGCAGATTCTGAGTGGATACCGCAATTTCTGCGACCGCCTGTCACCCGCTGTTCTCGGGCATTGGGTACACCTCTAGCTCGTTAAATATTCGCCTCTCATGGGTATTGGGCCACACATTTCCGGGAGGCTTCAATTGGTACCCGAAACCCGTGGAACTATTGTCAAGTCTATCTAGACTACCGGTTTGATCCGTTTTAATAAAAAAATTGTTTGATCCAGCTTGATCATATTTTCATATTAAATTAATAATTAAAACGATCCGACCCTAGTCAAACCTTGGGTTTATGCTACTAGCTCAATCTCTAATTCGATTTTCTTAACATTGGGTTTAAGTTATAACTTCCAGATTGAAGCTAGTTAAGCCCAACAAAATTTGAACACCGGGCCCAAATTGGGTTTGGTCACATGCAAAAACCCGATGATTGCTATCTACTTTCATTTAGGGTTTTATGACTCTTGAGAGAAATGGACAAAGAAAATAATGACAAAGTTTAATGAAGTGCTCAAGCGGAAGAGAGCAGCGATAGGTGAAAAAAACGAATCGCTCACGTTGATCCACTTACTGCTAAATTGAAGGCTAAAATAAAACATCAATCCGTCTTTGGCAAACGCAAGCAGAAGCTGTTGAAAAAATGGCGCGGACTATGTTCGTCAATTCATTTTGTTGTTGTCAGTTGTCTTGTGCTTTAACTTGAACCTTTTTCTTTCCCTAATGTAGATGCAAAGAGTATTTGTCGGTGAAGTTACTAATTTTATTCATTTTTGCTACTGTAATTACACGATCAGAAAGAAGTTGTAGAAAAAAGACTTGTCACCATGGAAGATGTATAGATGGCGGTTGCTGATGGTATTTTTATCATTTCTTTGTTTACTTCTTTTAGTGCTTTACTTAGTTATTTGTTTACTGCCTGTGACTGCCCATTCTTCCATTCACACGCTTTAGACATGATTTTGGATTCTTAGGATATATTTAGAATATGTATAATAATGCATCTACTTATTTTGGATGAATAATGAGCCAACCTAAGCCTATCATCGTTTGCAGGGCCTAATAAAGATAGATTATATATCTCTTGATTTAACATTCGTTTACAACACCTCCAACCTCAAATTAACTAGGAATCTTAATTTTGGTTGCCAAACTTAACATATAAAATAAATTCATCGCTCCATGGATCATGATTGATGGATTAAAGTTGAGTTACAAATTCTATTCATATTAAAATCTACTTAATCAAGCTAATACTCAATTCTTAATTCACTACCATCTTAAGAGTTCAGAGCGATTCTAATTGCAAACTAATTAATTAGTTATGATGGTAGTAATCATGTTATAAGTATAATATCGATATGTTCCTTAAAACTGATAAACATCTTAACTCTAATGGGAGTCAATCGACAGGATCAACTATTAACAAGAGAAACGAATTCATAATTAAGTGGATTGCGTTGGGTGCATTCTGTCACGACAGAAAGTTTTCAAGCCACGATTGTGACAATAAACTAATTAAGACTAAGCTGTAAGATCCTAAAAGTTCTATATTCATAAAGTAATTATTAAAAATTTAGATACTGATTGCAATTACTAGGAGTCAAGTGACAAAAAAGTGAACACTATAATTCCAGGGGCTACCACTAAAATTTGTCAAGTCATCTTGTTCCTAAATTCTAGGAATCTGTATAGAGTTTCGATGATGAGCCCCTAAACCGTCGAGGGCCTAATTTCGACAAATTTATACATATAATCACCAATAGTGAATAGAAAGAAATGATAGGTAGCTAATAAAATAATATTAATTAACCAATAGTGAGTAGAAACAAAATGACCATATGATGTGGTCCTAGAGCGCATAAATTAAACAAAATGAATTCAGCAATAAAAACGTCTATCTAAAAGGCATATAAATGGGAAAATTATGGACATTTAAGAACCAAAAAAATGGAAACATAATAATGTAGTCCCATAAAATGCTCAAACATGAAACCGCAATTAGTATATAGGCTAGGTATAATATTACAGTTCTACAAAATACTCAAACTCAATTGTTCACCAGTAAAGGGTACATATTCATACCAAAATGTATGATTAAACCTTCTTCTCTAAAACATACTTCAATCTAAATAAAAAAAACTCTTTTAAGAATGAACGAGGAATAAAATATTAATTTTCAATATACCATAACCTTTGTAACGGTGAAGAAAATTAAAAATAAAGAATAAAAACAAAAAGTTGGAACAAGGCATAATCAACACTAAGAAAATGCCAATCACAAATTTGAATATCATGAGTATTCCACCACCAAGAAGAAACAAAGAAATAGAACGAAAAAAAACAACTGTGATAGAAAAATGGGTGTCAAATATCATCCACTTGTGCCCATACATAGACAAAGTGAAATTATATGGACAAAACCACACATAAAAAAAAGATAAACTAGAGCAACCAAACTAAGCAAGATATATTTACTAGCAACCTTCTTGAATTTGTAGAAGAGAGAACTATATTTTGATAACGTGTTATGAAATTAAGTAACGAGAAGACGATACGAGAGAAACAAAGGAAAATAGTTCTTATTCAGATATATCTCAAACATATAGGAAGAGTGTTATTTTTACGCTAATGATATCATAATCTACACATTATAAAATTAATAAAAATAATAAAAGTAATGAAGTACATTGATTCATAATGATTAATGGATGATGGGAGTTATAATGGGATATAACTAATACATTGCAGAACATTTTATATTTATTAATAAAACAAATATTCTTACGAATTTATCTCCTAAATACAATGTCCTATCTCATTTACAACTTTCCAGATTTCACAAATCATCAACTAAATAAGTTTTCGTTTCCAACTTTTGCTTTGATTTTAATTTATCTTTCATTCCAAATTGACTATGTGTTCGAATCAAACTAAAATTGTTACTAAATGGGGCATGTAAGCATTAATTAAACTGAGGTGGCGAGTAAGTGTTTTGTTAAAAGATCTGGTTCATTAGCCATATAAGATTAATGGTGAGTAACATCGTGATATTATTTCAATACTTTGAGATATATGATGACATAAAAAATAATTCAAGGGTTTTGCTATTTGCGGTCTATATTTTATTTTGCGCGGTCCATATTTTTCATGAACAGACTGATACACCTCAAATAAAAAACTATTTTGCATGGATTGTATTAGTAAAATACTAGTTTTTCGGAAAAATGAACTCTACATTAGCAAAGTTGGGGATCAACATGCATCATCTATGGTTGCGACATGCTCCTGGCTGGTGGCTATTGGCTAGTTAGATATGGGACGTCAATCCTAGTTCCGCAACCGACAACTCATGAGATCCCTACAATGATCAATGCTTTAATTTCGAAAGCCCAATGGAATGTACCACTCCTATCATTAATTTTCATGTCACCTTTGGTATCTCAAATATTAAGAATTCCACAACCCCACTCTCAAGTACCTAACCATTGAATGTGGTCTCATTGCTGGAATAGGATTCCCACCTATCGGGGGTTGGGGGGGGGGGGAGGAGGAACTTTGGCCACACTCCCAATTGAACCTAAATTTCTTATTTTCGTATGGAAGGTTATGTTCAGTAGTAATCCGAACGTCCCTTCAATTTTGCATTATTTTGAGGGTCATTCCTAACATATATACAACATGTGGTTATGTTCTGCAAGCACGTCCATACAAGTGATATAGCAGATGCGATCAAACTTTTCTCCTTCTGGTGGTGGTTATGGAAATCAAGAAATATGGTAATCTTTGATATGTACCAGCATATCATCACTTCTTTGGCGCGTCAATTTTATCCTCACTAGGTGGAGGTTGCTACTGTTGCTACTGCTCAAAGTGGTGGATCCAGTCTCCTTCCCTAGCTCTGGCTGGTTTCCTCTCTCGTGGCCTCCCGACTTGACTTGGACTATTCAAGATAGACAAATGACTGGAGTTTTGGTGATGTTGGTTTCGTGGTACACCATAACTATGAATCATTGGTTTTACCCGACAAGAACATGCCCATTATGTAGCGAATAATGTGGAAACTCATGATTGCTAGGGTTACTCCACAAGTACATAGAGAGCAAAACTTAAACTAAAATATAAAAGATTCATTAGTATTGAATATTTGATTATCTAAATGGTCAGACTAACAATTCCAAAACCCAGAAATATGAAACCAAAACCTAAAAACATGAACCTAAAACGCAACAACATGAACCTAGAACTCAAAAACATGAACTTAGAATTCCATAAACATGAATCTTCGAACCAACTAATCATGACAAGTAAGATTCAACCTTTCTTCATCACTCATCATTTGTCATATTCTTTTATTCACTCATCAGATTCAAATAAAAACAACATCTGTAAAATAACATGTTACTCATTAGTTAAACTTAGATGTGTATACAATATAACAAAACAATTATAGATTTGACAACATGAAGAAGGAAATACCTAAAACAAGTTTAGATACTTACCGGGAAGGGTGAAATCCCATAAAATATAACAGATTATAGTTTTTGAGTTTGGGAAAGAGGTAAGATACACGGATACATGCCCGATTTGAAGTAGATTTGTGTTGATTGAGGCATTTTCCGTGGATGCATGTCGATTTTGAGTAAAAGGTGATGAGGATTTTAACTGATTTACAGATTATTGAGAGAGAATAGGTTAAAGTTAAGGAAACTAAGTGGGAATCAAAGCGATTTTAGAATTTTGGAGGTTGGAATTGAAATCAAATTGAGAAGAAATAATTTTAGGGTTTCTCTAAGTCTGGAGATGAAATGAAACTTACGGTGAAAAATTTCAAAACCCTAAACATTAATTGAAACATAATATTTATAGTACTACAAAATGAAGTCGTTTTATCATCGGGGCGGATTCGGAGCGGATACCACAATATCCGTGACCACCCGTTGTTCTCGGGCCTATGGTACACCTCAAGCCCGTTAAATATCTGCCTCTCACGGGTTTCGGGCCACTCATTTTGGGCATGCTTCAGTGGGTACCCGAAACCCATGCACCTATTGTTAAGTCTATCTATACTACCGATTTGCTCCGTTTCAATGAAAAATTGTTTAGTCCAGCTTAATCAATCAGACCCTAGTCAAACCCTAGTCAAACCAACCCTAGTCAAACCTTGAACCTCTAACCTACTAGCTCAATCTCTAATTCAATTTTCTGAACATTGGGTTTAAGTTATAACTTCCAGATTGGAGGCTACCCAACAAAATTTGAAACCAGGGCCCAAATTTGGTTTGGTCACATGCAAAAACCCGATAGTTCCTATTTACTTTTGTTTAGGATTTTATGGCTCTTGAGAGAAACAGATAAAGAAAATAATGGCAAAGTTCAATGAAGTGCTCAAGAGGAAGAGAGCAGGGATAGCTGAAAAAACAGAATCGCTCATGGTGATCATCTTATCGCTAAATTGAAGGCTAAACTACAATATCAATCCATCTCTGGCAAACGCAAGCGGAAGCTGTTGAAAAATGGCATAGAGTATGTTCGTCAATTCATTTTATTGTTGTCAATTGTCTTGTGCTTTAACTTGAACCTTTTTCTTTCCCTAATACAGGAGCAAAGAGTATTTGTAGGTGAATTTTACTGATTTTATTCATTTTTTTCTACTGTAATTATAGGACCAGAAAGAAGTTGTAGAAATTGACTAGTCACCATGGAAGATGTAGATATCGCAATCGCTGATGGTATTTTTATCATTTCTTGGTTTACTTCTTTTAGTGCTTTACTTGGTTATTTGTTTACTGCTGGTGACAGCCCATTCTGCCATTCACACGCTTTGGATAGGATTTTGGATTCTTAGGATATATTTAGAATATGTATAATAATGCATCTACTTATTTTGGATGAATAATGAGCAAGCGTAAGCCTATCATCGCCCGTAGGGCCTAATCAAGTCATACTTGGATTATAAAGTTTCTTAAGAATCCTTTTATATCTCTTGATTTAACATTCTTTTACAACACCTCGAACCTCAAATTAACTAGGAATTTTGATTTTGGTTGCGAAACCTAACATATAAATAAATTCATCGCTCCATGGATCATGATTCATAGATTAAAATTGGAAAATGAGAGAAAGTTAATTCTCCCCACAATGGATTTTTCTTCTTTAGAAAACAAGGACTAATGAGCTTTGTACATGTTCTTTTGTAATTGAAGGCACATCTAAAGATAGCCATAAAATTTCCACCAAGTTTAAAGTCAAAAGGAGACTGAAGTTGAAGTAGTTAGACTGTAAACAAGGTTAGATTATTGCATAGTCCGGCTATAATAGAGAAGGTGCAATGCAGGCTGAAGCCATCTCTAATACATAATTGAAGACTGAAATTTACTTGCTAATCAAAAAGTAAAAAGAAAAGCAAGTCTAAGCTAACAACATCTACAAATTTAGTTTATGTGATGGTGGAGTAAAGTGAAAAGATT
Source organism: Linum bienne (assembly GCA_010665285.1). Taxonomy (NCBI): domain Eukaryota; kingdom Viridiplantae; phylum Streptophyta; class Magnoliopsida; order Malpighiales; family Linaceae; genus Linum; species Linum bienne. The sequence goes on from QMEG01002101.1 coordinate 747,037, forward strand.
ATGGATAGAAAATATGCCGCCCTATGACCTTATGGAAGTACCAAAAATGAGGATGATTGGCAGATACTAGCTTAAGGACTATGCTCTCTCTTTTTCTCATTACTTGCAGTTTCTTGCTTCTTCTCAATCTCTAACCTTGTTTTATCCTTAGTCCTACGGGTTTGCTTCTTTTCAAAAGCAAAGAGAAAATGGGACATTAGGTCAAATAACTGGAAAGTGGCAAACTATGTTCCATGGAATGATGGTTATCTTTCCATAGCCTGGTTTTGAAAATTTCAGACACTTCTTAATGATGCATTCTTGAAATTTCACAAGCCTACTTATTCACAACTTGCAGCTGTTACTTCTTATGTCAATGTGCCGCTCCTAGGATTTTGTCATCAATATATGAGCTGTCTTTTTATATAATGACAATATGTATAGTTTTTTTAGTCCAAGATATCAAGTCATGATATTCAAGAGAAAAAAGAGAATAATAAGCGTTAACCCCTAAGGGGGAATACATATCAACAATGGGATGGAATAAGAGACGATCGGGTAATTAACGGCCTCACGTGTCACTGAATCGGCGGCACAATTACCCGAACGAGAGATAAAATGTAGGGAAACTAGATGGAGGGAACGAAGGAGGAATCGACGTTCAGAAAGAACTTTTCTGACACTAGCATCATTGACCAAGGAGTGGATGAGATGCACAATTTTTTAGAATCGGAGAAGATAATAGTCAGGTCATCAGGTTTTGTAGGAGCAGTGGAAAAAGCTTATCAGATGGCCTGGAATTCTAGCATGAGTGGTCCAGAATATGCTTGGTGAAGAGCCCTATAGCTGACATTATAAATCCACATCGTCTTAGTAGCACCACCCCAATCCACCCATAGCAAAGGCTGCCGGAAGGTGGACGGAAAACAAACTCAACGTAAAATTGCCAAGTCGGGTTCGGTGTACAGTGTCGAGGTGGATAAAAGACTTGAGTGGAGGGAATAGTTATTGAAGCAGCTGCACATTGTCCTCGTTCTAGCCAATATAAAAGAATTTGTCGATGTAGCGCCTGTATTGATTGTTGGAAGTGCTAGAAACCCTCAAGGTCCTTGATTTCCAAACCCGCCACACAAAATAAACCACCTTGTTAGCATTCTCTTTGTTCGTAAAGCAAAAGGTTCTCCATAGCGCCACCAGATGATAGTTATCGACCCGAAAACAGGAGCAGTTCACTTCCCTAGCGAAAACAATAGTTACTTGACATGAAAAGAGTAAGTCATGTAGGGTCTCATCCTCCAAACCACACACCTAACATAAAGGTGAATTCTCAACATTGCGACTGATTTAACGATCAGCCAAAAGGTAGGACATTATGAAGCAGATTCCAGATAAAAAAATTTGAGTTTTGGGAGGATTAGGAGTGCCCAGGAAAAAGCACAAATTGTGGGTGGCATTTCTGTCTCGATAAAACCGATTAACCGACCGAGTCGGTTAGAGGGCGGTTTAACTGAACAAGAGGTTGGTCGGGGAACGATTGAAGGTAATGGCTAAATTTGGTTAAGCGGTGAGATACTTCAATCGTTGGTTAACTCGACTTAATCGACTTTAACCAGTAACAAAAAGAATTACCCCAATACCCAAACGGCGTCGTCACATGTTAGCCTACACTACTACCTAGTACCCAAATTTTAGGTAAGAAAATTAAAATTAACATCAAAATTCCCAATCCCTTCCCCATTCCTAGTCGTTCACCTGGCATTTCATTATAGCGGAGTAGAGCCTCTAATACTCTTAGTCTCCTTTCCCATTTCAAATTCCAACGACCGAGCTACTCGTCTGCAATGGTGATTGCGAGTAGCAACAGGCGTCAGAAAAATCTGCAAGCACTCACAGTCACATGCAAGTTGGTGCTAGGCATCTATCTTCTTCCACTCACAATCACAATCGGCAAGTACGCAAGCAGCAACTAACATCACTCACGGTCACCCCATTTCTCCCACTCCATCGTCTAGTCTATGTCTCTACTCTCCTCTCCCAATCATGAACTACTCGGTAACAACGACTAATCGTTCATTTCTTTTGGAACAGAACATGACAATGGTGATTGATTTGAATAGAATATTTCGCTTAGAGTAGGTTTGATGGTTAAACAGTCGGTTATGTTTATTATGAAGATTAACTGACAAATCTGTCGATTAAAAATCGGTGAATTAACCATGGGATCTGTAGACTGTTGATTATTTAACCGTTGAGACTGGTTGGTCGGTTGAAAAAGTTAACCAATTTGAATGTTCAATTCATTTTATCCGACCGTTAACTAACGGTTAATAACCAACTTAACCGACTCTCACCCTTAGCCCAAATGGAGCTATCAAGCAAGGACATACCTGCTTTCACAACACGTGCCAAAGAGAGCAAATGATGGCTGAGACCAAGTAGTCCCCAGATTGAGAGAATGCCCATATCCACCAATCGCAACCTAAAGTAATCAGAAGAGGAATGGATAAAAAATGAGGAACAAATTTTGGATAAAAAGGGATTGCAGAAGTGGAAGGTTCCATCTGCCATGGATGATCAAGCCATTGGCAGATTCTAGAGTCGTTGGAAAAAAGAATGTGAGAGAGGATAGGGCACAAATGGTTAAGGCGGATACCAACGAGCTAATTAGAGGAGATGCCAGCATAGATAAGGGAAAAAAGACCCTCAGTACATTGACAAAGTTGAGGAAGTACGTCCATTGATAAGGATAGAGAAAAAACCCATGCATAGGCATTCATGAATCCAACCAATCCATTTGGATTTGGAACCATGTTTGGAGAGCACAATTTCCAATTTCCCAAGTTTAATTCATGCAACACCCTCATGTTTTACGATTTATTAAATGACTAAAATATCCTTAAAGCAAAAAAAACTCAAATTCACATGAGGGCTTTAAGGTCATTAACAACATCTTGACTATTTATCAAAATCCCCGACCTGGGTACTTTTAAAAACATTAAATAAGAAAGAGAAGTAATAAAATAAAAGCTTGATTAACAACTACTATAATTAAATGACAAAGTTTATGAAAACAAGTCTCATCAAGCATCAATAAACACTGTTCAAATCAAAGTCCACCACGCTACATCCTTAATCAGCTTCACTCTAATCTTGCAACAACTATCAGCACCATGGTGGGTGGGTTGGGGTCAATCTTTCATGCTCATATCATAAAAATAATTCCAAGTAACATTAGAATACAAGTCATGTAATTTCATAACAATCATTTCCATTTTAAAAATAGAAAATCACATAAAGTAGTCATCTTTATGTAATCATAACATATATGTAAGCTTAACACAACAAGTAATCATAACAAACAATCAACATCGAAGATTGAAACTCAAAACGAACATGTTAAGTGTATTATGTATTCATGAGTATCATGGTTCTTGTAACTTGTTATATCCTAATCATCATGTTCGAACAAGTCAAGTTATAAAATTAATTCTTATACTTGTTCTTTGCCTTATCTAAGGTATCTTAATTCTTATGGGATGTCCCCTAATTCAACTAACTAGCCTTACCACCCAAATCGTCAAAATCATGGATGTTTGGGAGAACGTATCCGTTAGACAACATATCGTGTAAATCGATGATGTATGGGAGAATGTATCTGTTAGACAACATATCGTGCAAATCGTGGATGTCTGGGAGAACATATCCGTCAAACAACATATCGTGTAAATTGTGGATGCATGGGAGAACGTATCCGTCAGAAAACATATGTTGTGGGTGATAGTCTAGATAGTGAGTTCATGCTTTTAATCCACCTATTATTCATATAGGTATAGTTTTCTTGCTCACTACTCACTCGTCATCTAACCTTGTCGTAATTCTAACCTTAAAGACTTAACGTTGATGTTACTCTTGCATTGTCATCATTTAAGGGCACAACTTGCATCATTTTGTAATAACATAAACATCATAGACACTTAGTCATAACATTAATAACATGAACATAAAGTACACACTTTATCATGGAGTCATGACATAAAATGAAATGCATCAAGTAATAAAACATAAAACCTTGCTCAGATCAACCCTTGATGCAGAGGGACAGATTGAGGATGTATTGGTAGTTTAGGAGTTTCCAGATGTTTTCCCAAAGGACGTACCAGAGGTATCGTTTGGGAGGGAGGTAGCTTTTGATATAGAGCTGGTGTCAGGCATATCACCTATATCCATATCACCCTACTGTATGGTACCAGTAGTGCTGAAGGAGCTCAAGGAACAGTTGCAAGAGTTATTAGAGAAGGGTTTCATCCGCCTGAGTGTGTCACCGTGGGGTGCATTAGTGCTTTTTGTGAAGAAGATGGATGGGTCTATGGGGATTTGCATATATTACAAGAGGCTTAATCAAGAACAGGTACCCTCTTCCGCGCATAGATGACATGTTTGATCAAATTCAGGGAGCAACAGTGTTCTCAAAGATAGATATGAGGTCGGGGTATCACTTTGAATTCCTAATGATGCCTTTTAGTTTGACCAATGCCCTGCAGCTTTCATGGCTATGATGAACAAGGTGTTCCATGGATATTTGAACAAGTTTGTCATAGTATTAATTAATGACATCATGGTCTACTCCAAGATGGAGGAGGAGCATACAAAGCACTTGAGGGTAGTGTTAGCTACTATGAGGAGGGAACGGTTGTATGCTTAGTTCTCTAAGCGCAAATTCTAGCTGAGGAAGTTACTCTTCCTTGGAAATTTGATCAGTGGTCTAGACATCGAGGTAGACCCAAAGAAGGTGGAGGCGATAGTAGATTTCTCGCTGCCTAGGAGTGTGACAGAGGTGAGAAGTTTCCTAGACATGTAGGGTACTATAAGAATATGACCACTCCACTATTTCACCAGGAGGACACGCATTTTCATTGGAGTATAGCCTATCATGAGAGCTTCGAGGAGCTGAAAAGGAGGCTCACTACTTCGCTAGTACACACTTTGCCAGTGAATGGTGGTGAGTATGTAATCAGGGTTAGGTTGCATTCTAATGCAGAACGACTAAGTAGTGGCTTATGCATCATGCCTGTTGAAAGTTCAAGTCACCGACAGAGTGGAGCTAGCTGTAGTGGTTTTCGCACTAAAACTCAAGAGGCATTATTTGTATGGGGAGACTTTCAGGATCAAGACTAATCACAAGAGTCTCAAATACTATTTGATAGAGCTGAAGAAGCTGAACAGCAGGCAGAGGCGCTGGGTAGAGTTGTTTAAGGACTATGACTGCATGGTAGACTATCACCTAGTAAAGGCCAATGTAGTGGTTGATGCTTGGAGCATGAAGGAGTGGTTGAACGAGCTAGTCAAGTTGAGGAGCATGGGTACAGAGTTGGAGGTAGATCTAGTCAAAGGGTTACTGGCCAGATTAGTAGTTCGACCCTTGTTGTTGGATCGAACTATAGAGGGTCAGGCGACAGACCAGTTGGTAGTGAAACCTCAACAGCGGGTGACGGCTGGTAAGGTTACACCCTATACTTGAATGAATGGCTTGATGCTATTCTAAGATATAGTTATGTACCTTCGGGGTTGAAGCTGAGAGAGGATATTTTGGATGAGGTACATTTGTTCACTTATGCTATACACTCAGGTGAGACAATTTACAAAAAACTTCGTTCACATTACTGGTGACCTAGTATGAAGAAGCAGGTGATTCCGCATGTGTCTTGTAGCTTAAAGTGCTAGAAAGCAAAGTTGGATCATTGGGCATCAGGAGGGTTGCTTCATCCCCTGCTTATACTAGTGTGGAAGTTTGAGGAGATCACTATGGACTTCGTTAGTGGTTTTCCCTTGGTCAATGCAAATGATGCAATATGGGTTATAGTTTACCGATTGACCAAGGTAGCACATTTCATACCCATTCGGTTCAAGCCATATGTGGAGGATTTGGCAAGTTTATATGTACTATTAGGTTCCACGGTGTAGGACGATTGTATCGGATCGGAACCCCAGTTTCACCTCAACTTCTGGGAGGGTTTGCATGTAGGCTTGGGGGACCAAGCTGAACTTCCCTATAGCTTACCATCCTTAGATAGAGCGGACTATCCTAACGTTGGAGGAACTGTCCTGCTCATGTGTGTTGGAGTTTGATGAACCTTGGTTGAAGGTTCTATTCATGGTGGAGTATGCTTATAATAATTCATATCATCACAATAGGAGTAGCTCCTTTTGAGGCACTGTATGGTAGAAAGTGCATGACCCTTCTATTCTAGGATTGGGAGGGAGAAAGGTTATTAACTAGACCCTAGATAGTCCTGGGAATAGCCTCACGAGTCAGAGTGATTCAAGCTCATATGGGAGTAGCTCAGAATCGGAAGAAGGAGTATGCTGATGGGCAGGCTAGTGAGGTTAGTTTCAAGGAAGAGGATAAGGTTTTCCTGCGAGTTTCCCCTTGCAAAGGAGTGATGCGGTTTGGCAGGAAGGGAAGTTGGCTCCCTAATTCATTGGTCCTTACTATATCATTCAAAGGATAGGACCACTGGTTTATGAGCTAGCCTTACGAATAGAGTTGGACTTGATACATAATGTATTCCATTTGAGTGTGCTTTGGGCCTATATTGGCAAGCCAAACCAAGTGATTTAGCCATATAAGATTAAGTTGGAGAGAGACTTGACTTTTGTGGAGCAACCAGCCCAGATTATAGACTGAAAGGTCCATCATTTGAGAAGCAAAGAAACACCTATGCTTAAGCTGATTTGGCAAAATCAGGATGTCGAGGAAGCCACATGGGAGACCGAGACTAGCATGAAAGAATGCTATCTACAGCTCGTGTAACACCTAATTGCTATGTTAAGTTTTTCACATTCAGGTTTCAAGACGAAACCTTTTATAAGAGGAGAGAGTAATCACTCTACTTAATTCAAACCAATGTCACGTCTTAATTTAACATATAGATACTAGTACGTCATTGTCATGGCAGAGGTTTTTTTTTCTTTTTGGTATCTTTATTTCAATATAAGATACTATATAGATTTATGAGATCATTGATCTTCAACGTTTGAGTAACCATTTATGACATATCTGGTGAAATCAACATGAAAAGAAAGTGGTTTAATGATTTTGGGAAAGCCAATTGTAAGATTGGGTGGCAAAATTCACATAACTAAGTCATGGCTTTTCTTTCAACTCTTAGATTCCAGTTTCCGCCTCTTGTCTTGTCAGAGGTTCGACCACCCGATCCAGCTCCTAATTTAATGATGTCCGATCTCAAGGCACCAGTTACTCATAGGCCGACTTGTGCTAAGCCAATTACTCCTCCAGCCAGGGCTCCTACATCCTATGCTATCATTATCTTGAAAGACAATGGCAGCATAGGATGTAGGAGCCTTGGCTAGAGGAGTGATCGGCTTAGCACAAGTCGGACTCTGGGTAACAGGTGCCTGGAGATCGGACATCATAAAATTAGGGGTCGGATCGGGTGGTCGGACCTCCGGAAAGAATAGAGGCGGAAACTAGAATTACGGAGTTGAAAGAAAAGCCATGACTTAGTTATTATGTTAATTTTGCCACCCATTCTTACAATTGGCTTTCTCAAAATCATCAAAGCACTTGCTTTTCATGTTAATTTCACCACACATGCCATAAATGGTTACTCAAATGTTGAAGATCAATGATCTCATAAAGCTATATAGGATCTTATATTGAAATAAAGGTACCAAAAAGAAGAAAAAAACTCTGCCATGACAATGATGTACTAGTATCTATATGTTAAATTAAGACTTGACATTGGTTGGAATTAAGTAGAGTGACAACTCTCCCTTCCTATAAAACGTTTCATCCTGAAACTTGAATGTGAAAACTTACCATGGTGGAAAGGGATTACCTACTAGGTAGTCCTCCATGACCTGTAGATAGCGTTCTTTCATGCCAGCCTCGGTGTCCCATGTCGCTGCCTCGACATCCCGATTTATCCAAATCACCTTAAGCATAGGTGTTTATTTGCTTCTCAACTTATGGACCTTTCAGTCCTAAATCTGGGTTGGTTGCTCCACAAAAGTCAAGTCTCTCTGTAGCTTAATCTCATCAGGCAAAATCACCTAGTTTGACTAGCCAATATAGGCCCGAAGCACACTCACATTGAATACATTATGTATCTGGTCCAACTTTCTTGGTAAGGCTAGCACATAAGCCAGTGGTTCTATCCTCCGAATTATATGGGAAGGACCAATGAATCAAGGAGCCAACTTTCCCTTTCTTCCAAACCGCATCACTCATTTCGAAGGGGAAACTCAAAGGAAAACCTTTTCCCCTTCCTTTAAGCTAACCTCTCTAGCGTTCCTATCAGCATACTGCTTCTACCGATTCTAAGCTACTCCCATCTAAGCTCGAATCACTCTAACTTGTGAGGCTGTCTCCTAGACTCTCTAGGTCCAGTTAACAACCATTCACCCTCCCCATCCCAGAATACAGGGGTCCAACACTTTCTGTCGTACAGTGCCTCGAAAGGAGCTACTCCTATTGTGATGATATGAATTATTATAAGTGAACTCCAACATTGATATAACCTTCAACCAAGGTTCATCAAACTCCAACACACATGAGCCTAACAGCTCCTCTAACGTCAGGATAGTTCGATCTGAGTTACCATATGTCTGAGCATGGTAAGCTATAGAGAAGATCAGCTTGGTCCCCATGCCTGCATGCAAACCCTCCCAAAATTGGGAGGTGAAACTAGGGTCCTGATCCGATACGATTGTCCTAGACACACCGTGCAATCTCACAATATGCTCTACGTATAAACTTGACAAATCCTTCACATTTGGCTTGAACCGAATGGGTATGAAATATGCTACCCTGGTCAATCGGTCTACTATAACCCGCACTCATCCTTCCCATTGACCAACGGAAAACCAATAACGAAGTCCAAAGCAATGTCCTCAAACTTCCACACTGGTATATGTAGGGGATGAAGCAATCCTCCTGGTGCATTATGATCAAACTTTGCTTTCTAGAACATTAAGCAACTACCCATATGCGGAATCACCTGCTTCTTCGTACCAGGCCACCAGAATGCTGACAAAGTGTCTGGTACATTGTCTCACCTGGGTCTATGTCATAAGTTAACGAATGTGCCTCATCCAAAATATTCTTTCTCAGCTTCAACCCCGAATAGCATCAAGCCATCCCTCTAAGTGTAGGGTGTACCGTTACCGGTCGTCACCCGCTGCTGAGCTTCCACTACCAACTCGCCTGTCGCTTGAGCCTCTATAATTTGATCCAACCGCAAGGGTCGAACTACTAATCTAGCCAGCTGCCCTTTGACTAGATCACCCTCCAACTCTATACCCATCCTCCTCAACTCGACCAGCTTGTTCAACCTATCCTTCCTACTCAAAGCATCAGCCACTACATTGGCCTTTCCTGGGTGATAATCTATCACATAGTCATAGTCCTTAAGCAGCTCTACCCAGCGCCTCTGCTTGCTGCTCAGCTCCTTCTGCTCCATCACATAGTACTTGAGGCTCTTGTGTTCAGTTTTAATCCTGAAAGTCTCGCCATCAAAATAATGCCTCCAAAAATTTAGTGCGAAAACCAATGCAGCTAGCTCAAAATCATGGACAGGGTACTTCACTTCATGAAATTTCAACAAGCATGCTGTATAAGACACCACTCTATCGTTCTGTATCAAAATGCAACCAATCCCTGACTACAAAGCATCACTATAAACTACATACTTACCAGTCACTGGCAAAGTGAGTACATGTGGGGACCAATCTACTATCGCCTCCATCTTCTTTGGGTCTACCTCAATGTCTCAACCACTAAACAAATTTCCAAGGAAGAGTACAATCCTCCGCCAAAATTCGCACTTAGAGAACTTAGCATACAACTATTCCCTCACCTGATTCCAATGGGCCATCAAGTAATAAAACATAGAACCTAGCTCATTCTTCACTATCACCTGATTCAGTCTCCTGTAATTTATGAACATCCACATAGACCCATCCTTCTTCTTCACAAAATACACTCGGGCGGATGAAACCCTTCTCTAACAACTCCTGCAATTATTCCTTGAGCTCCTTCAGCACTACTAGTGCCATACAGTAGGGTGCTATGAATATAGGTGACCTTCCTGGCACCAACTCTATATCGAAAGCCACCTCCAGCAAAAACGAATACCTTTGGTACGTCCTCAATCTGTCCCTTTGCATCAAGGGTGACATTAGCTAGGTTCTATGTTTTATTACGTCATGCATTTAATTTTTTGGTATGACTCCATGATTAAGTGTTTACTTTATGTTGATGTTATTAATGTTATGATTAATTGTCTATGATATGTCTATGTTATTAGAAAATGATGCAACTTTTTCCCTTAAAAGATGACAATGCTAGACTAACTTCAACGGTAGACCGTTATGGTTAGAATTACGACAAGGTTAAATGACGAGTGAGAAGTGAAGGAGAACACTATAGCTATATGATTAATAGGTGGATTAAAAGCATGAAGTCACTATCTAGACTATCACCCACAAGATATGTTGTATGACAGATACGTTCTCCTAGACATCCACAATTTACACAATATGTTGTCTGACGGATATGTTCTCTGAGAAATCCATGATTTACATGATATGTTGTTTGAGGGATACATTCTCGTAGACATCCATGATTTTCACGATTTGGGTGGTAGGCCTAGTTAGTTGAGTTAGGGGACATCCCTTAAGAATTAAGATACCTTAGATAAGGTGAAGAACAAGTACAAGAATTGTTGTCTTATTATTGACTTGTACGAACATGGGTCAAAAGAGTTTATTTGGGTTTTTGAAGTGGAAACCCAATGACTCTTGGAACTCATCAAGTGTCTCAGTATATGATAACCCCCAAGGCGATACGAAGCACACCTCAAATCTTTGTATTACGCCCCAGACTTGAATTTAAAATAACTCCAAAACTCCTGAAGAATGAGGAGATGCAGCTGAGCGTCAATCTGACATTGCTCAAGAAGTACTCCTTGGGTAAGTTCTTCTACGATTGTATCCACCCAATCGTTATTTCTTTCTCTTGTGATGTTGATGTTGATGTTGATGACCACAGGTAGTGTATGATCCTTCCAATACCCGAACCATGCCCTGGTGTCCATGAAATTGAAGAAAGGATGCAAACTCCGCTGGTTCTAGAAGCTGGAACATGTGTAGGATGCTCTTGTTCTCCCTCCAAAGATGATGATGAGGGAGGCGGAGGTGCTCGACTAGTGGAACCTAGAGTATTAGCAACACGTCCAAGCTTACTAAAAAGGAATAAAACCACATAACAAAACATTTGAGAGCCACCCCCACACTTATCTGATTAAAGCATACGAACTCCAACTATCCCCTCTTCACATCACATTTACATTTCATTAAAAATTCATCACATCACAATAATCAATATAATCTAAGGGCCGCTTTCAACATCCATAATCCAACAGTCAAGAACAATGCAACTCAATAGGGAAATATCTCAAAACACCTTAAATTTTTCTACCGAAATCACAATTTTCGTCAAGCAAAACTCATCCAATCATGTAGAAAATCAAATCAACAGAATCATATCGTACCCAATTTCATCACGACACAATTAATTTTCAAAATCCCAAAATTCGAAAATTAGGGTTCTTCACAAAATTCATCCGAAGATCAATAAGAGCACAAAATGGAGCAATCCGACGAAAATAAACAAGGGAGCAGCAAACACAAGTACTTAATTCCCCTTAGCCATGGAGACTCGATCGAACAAACACACAAATCCGGCAAAAATAGAAGTTGGGTGAAAAACGGGTTGAAAAAGCTCAAACGGGATGAAAATTTGATGGATTTTAATGTGATCGGAGCTGGAGTGACGCTGGTCCAGCAACGACGACGGAGCGAGCAACGATGGTGGTCGGCGATGTTGTTCGGCGATGTTGGTCGAAGGGGATGAAGTCAAATGTTGGATAAAATGTTGAGATACTACCGAAAAAGAAAAAAAAAAAAAAAAAAAGTGCACTATAGATGAACAAAAGTGCGCCGCGCACTTTTGGTTTTTCAATAGCGCATTTCTAGAGATTGAAGTTACAAAATTGCACCAAAAGTGCGCTATAGTGGTAAAAAATACTAACTCCCGACATACGCTGTCTCCCATGAAGCGCCCTTTCTTTAAAGTCTTTCAGCTAGACGATACGTGACCTTTTATTGTGCATCTTCGAAGTAATGAACTTCGACTCTGTAGGTAGGCTTGGCACTGAGATAGCGCTTGAAATAGTCACCATTGACCTTGAATGTTCCTTAATCTAGATGTGTGATCTCTATTGTCCCGTAGGAAAAAGATTGCGTGACTTCATAAGGACTCGACCATCTTGATTGGAATTTTCCTAGAAACAGTATGAGGCAGGAGTTCTTAAGTAGTACTTTGTCTCCCTCTTTGAGTTCTTTGACACTTTGCAGCTTTGCATCGTGGATGCGTTTCATCTTATCTTAGTACAGCGATGAGCTATCATAAGTGTGAAACATGTACTCCTATAGCTGAAGGAGCTGATATTTACTTTCAGAGGCTGCGAGACAAGTACCCATGTTTAGTAACATCATGGCCCACCAATCCTTATGCTTAAGCTTGACCGATAGATGACAAGCCTTGCCATAAACTAATCGATATGACAAAGTGTCGATAGGAGTCTTCAAAGTGGTTTGGTAAGCCCATAGAGCTTCATTGACGAAAATCGACCAATCCTTACGAGACTGATGTAGTGAGTTCTCAAGAATTTGCTTTAATTCACGATTCGTCACTTAACCGCTTGCCTGAGGACGGTAACCAGTGGTCATTAGTAATTTATTCCAAATTTTTGGCAAACTCGATCGAATTAACACTGGAACTAAGTACCCCCATGTCACTAATGATAGCGTGAAGGGTGCTAAAAAGCTTGAAAAGGTGAGTAATAAACTTTCCCACTGTCCTAGCATCATTATTAGGCAGCGCTTGCGCCTCTGCCCAATTTGATACATAATCAACAACAACCAGAATGTTCTTATTACTAAGGGACTATGGGAAAGGACCCATAAAATCAACCCCCCACACATAAAAAAATCTCTACAGACATGGATATTGTCATTTGCATTTCATTCCTATTTGAAATATTACCTGAACGTTGACATGAAAAGTCCAGTCCTTCCAAATTGTCCTCAAATAGAAACCTTCATCCAAAATCTTCCAAGCGATGCGGTTTTCACTGTGATGTCCGCAGAGGGACTTGCGTCACAGCAAAGCATGATTTTGAGCGACTCATGCGTAGTGACACTTCACTCAATCAGACCCAAAATGGAAGACTTAGGGATCATCCAAGATGTAATGCTTGGGGTCATAAATCAGTTTCCACCATTGCTAATGAGTGTAATCCTCTCGAAATGTCCTAGCAACGAGGAAGTTAGCTATCTCGGCATTCCATGAATGTTTGTTTGGGTGATGCTCTGATACTTTCTCTACTTCTTCTAAAAGGAACAGCTGTTCATTTGGGAAGAGCTCATTGATCTCTTATTCAGAAAATCGACCAAGAAGAGGGCCCTTAAGGCGCAAAAAGATGGTATGTTACAACATTTTATTTTCTCTTGGTCTTTTGGCTCGATTGGGATCTGGAAGTAACAAGACATCCCATCTAGGAAGTAGTAAAACTCATGACCGGTGAGGAGCTCTAGCATTTGATCAATGAAAGGCAGTGGAAAGTGGTCTTTCTTTGTAGCATCGTTGAGGTGTCTGTAATAAATACACTAACTGTCGGAGTAAGGATGAACTCTCCCTTGATGTTAGGAATAGCGTGAATCCACCCTTATTTGCCACAACTTGTGTAGGACTAACCCAACAAGTGTCAGAAATTGGTTAAATGATACCTGCATCTAGTAGTTTGAGTGACTCCTTCTTCAAGAATTCCTTCATAGTTTGATTCAAACGGCATTGTGGTTGTGGTATAGGTTTGACAGAAAGCATCCAAGTTGATTTTGTTGGTGCAAAATGAGGGACCGATTTCCTTAATATTAGCAAGCATCCATGCTAAGGCTTATTCATACTTCTTCAAGAGAGCTAGAAGCCCCTCCTTCTACTGAGGTTCAAGCTTTGAGTTGATGATGACTGGTAATTCCAAACCCTCTTTGTGATATGCATACTCTAGATGTTATGGTAGTAGCTTCAGAGCTAACACCGGTGGCTCTTTATAAGATGTGGATATCTTCAGGATCTTTGGGAGTTCTATCATAGTTACGCACCAGGGTAGGTCTCGAGTTGTTCAAGGGCTTATACATGTGCCTTCTGATCCATGTCATTGATCAAGTCGCAATAAACACATATAGCAGTATAAACATATCCAATAAGAGTATGAGACAATTCAAACATTTTAGAAGCATCTTGATAATTTTCAGATAAACTATCATCATCCCAAGCCTTAGAGTATTCCATGCCATCTTATAAGTGAAAATGGAACTCATCCTATCCTAATTTCAAAGTTAGACACCCTTTGCAACCAGCCATCACAGCTGCAATAATAGCAAGGAATGGACGTTCTAACAAAATATTTCAATCATTCTCATGAGTATCTAGAACAACAAAATCAGCAGGAAATTCAAAAGGTCCTACACGAATTGGAACATCCTCTATGAATCCCCAGAGTTTTAGCAAAGACCTATCAGCAAGTAGAAGAACCATCTCAGTCTGTCTAAGTTCACCTATATCTAGTATCTCACACAAACTATGTGGCATCACATTTATAGTAGCACCTAGATCAACAAGACTTCGACCAACATTAAAATTCTTAATAGTGCAAGGTAAAGTAAAGCTCCCTGGGTCTTTTCGCTTTGTCATTCCGACTTGGATGGCTACGCCTTCTTCATATAGGGAGACATCTGTTGCATCGCTTAGATTGATCTTCTTGTTTAGCACATCCTTCACGAACTTGGCATATACTAGAATCTTTCTGAAAGTCTCTAGGGAGGTTAGTGCAACCTCTTCCTTCTGGTGATTTTAAGAAATCTCTCAAACTCTTGTGATTTCCCCTTCTTCTTTACTGCTAATGGGTATGGAATCATAGCATGCTTCTTCATTTCTTCTAGGGTGAGCACAAAATTTCTATTTACTGGTTTTCAAGCTTTAGGAGAAAGACTGGTTGCCGCCACATGTGTCTCGTCTTCCTCGTTTGGAATGTCAATAGCAATATCATTTGACACCATCTCTGGCTCTTCAACGGATATGGGATTTCCCTAAATCATCTTTCCGCTACTCAATGAAATTAATTTAGCATCTGTATGTCCTTTTTGTCTATTGTTGGGGTTTTTGTTTAGTCTTCCCAGGAGCCGTCCAGAAGGTCCCTGATAAAACTTTTGTGCCAAAGATGTGTAGGACGCATCCAAAATAATTTTTTGATTCGTCAACTACGCGTGCATGGTCTTAATCATCTGGATAATGTCATCATTAAATCCGCTAGTGGTGGCCAAATTTTGTTGTGGTGGTTGCTTAGTTGGCTTGTCTGGAAATCCTGACGGTCCTTGGCTGCTTGAATTTCCATGAGGAGTGCTTGCATTGTAGTCCTCCACTCTAGGCTTGTAGAATCTGAGCGAGGATATGCATGTTGGAATTTTTAGCCTCCGACATTCTTTGTTCTAAAGTCCTCAAACGCAAAGAGTTGGCTTAGAGTATTTCATGCCATCTTTTATGTGAAAAGGGACCCCATCATGTCGTAATTTCAAAGTTAGACAAGTTTTGCAAACACCTATCCCGACTTCGGTAGTAGCCAGGAATGAACGTTCTAACAAAATATTACAATCATTCTTATGTGTATCTAGAACAACAAAATTAGCTGGAAATTCAAAAGGTCCTACATGAATTGGAACATCCTCTATCAATACCTTAGGTTTTACCAAAGACCTATTAGCAAGCTAATGAACCATCTCAGTCTGTCTAAGTTCACCTATATCTAGTTTCTCACACAAACTATGTGGCATCACATTTATACTAACACCTAGATCAACAAGACTTCTGGCAACTGTAATATTCTCAATAGTGCAAGGTAAAGTAATGCTCTCTAGGTCTTTTTGCTTTGTCAGTCCGACTTGGATACTGCGCCTTCTTCTTATAGGGAGACCTTTGTTGCATCATTAAGATTGATATTCTTGTTTAGCACATCCATCAAGAACATGGCATATACTGGAATCTTTGTGACGTGTAAGGCACTATGCGAGTATAACAGAGCTGCACAACTTCTCCATCGCGATTGGACAGTGATTGTGACTCACATCTATCGAGAAGGATACCGTGTGACCAACCTTTTTCGGTTATCTTGGGAATTCCCTCCCTTTCGGAATGCATATTGTTAGTTCATTGCCTCAGAATATTATTGATTGTATACGTGCTGATATGATTTGGGTTTCCTCCCCACGAGCCATTAATATTAATATTTAGGACCTTGAGTCCAACCTTTCTAGCAAAAAAAAAGAATGGGTGGGAAAATAAATGTGGGAGTTCGCAAGCAAAACAATCGTCTATAACATGTTACATGTGTAACATGTTGTAATCATTTATAACTAGTTCCACGAGTAACAAGTTATAATCATTTGTGATAGGTTATAATTGTCAGTAGTCAATTATATGAGTAACGTTTTATAATTGCATGTAACATATTATAAGCATCCATAAAAAATTAAAATTATATGTAACTAGTGAATGGCCTATAATTAGTTATAGACTTAATTACACCATATACCATTCAACTGCTAAAATCATTACACTTTCCATTTAAATTTTATTTAGTGCACCTGTTATCACTAATGTCATTAGTTGATTTCAACAACTACCACTAAGCTAAAATATTTGACTGAAGTTTGATGTCGAATGAAAGGAAGTTATAAAGTCAGAATCTGACATGGCAGCCGCATCATATTAAATTTGTCCTTTCTTCCCCTTTTCTCTCACTTGGTCGGACCTCAACAATGTTCCTGCAACCAAAAGCCTTCATTCATCAATATCTGGTCCTAACAAGATCTATCTTCTATCAAATGCATGTTGTCTTCCTTCCCTCTCATTTCCATCTCTCTAATCCCCACCACTTTTGGCATTTTATACGACTTAATAACTAGTTATACGAATAATTATTTACACAACTTAATAACTAGTTATAATCATTTGTAACTAGTTGGACCGTAGAAAAATATCTTATCACATAAGAGTAAATTAATTGACTAATTATGAAAAAAGATGATCCAATTGAAACACCCACCAATCTTCTTCTCATATGAAATCCCTAACCAAAATCAAATTATTCAAATCATTAATTCACGATAGTAGCATTTTCATTCATCATACTCTATATTGTTTGATTCACCATTCATTTCTTTCCTCCAATATGGCTCGAAACAACAATGGAATATTGTTTGGATAGGGCAATGCAATATGTTTTATCACTCCATCGCTACCTCGCTTTTTTTATACGCATCGCATTGAAGTTTAATATGCGGTGAATTTTTTTGAATAAGCAATTTCTGATGAGGCTTTGAACCTTGTGCCAGAGAACACTTATGTATATATGTATATTAAAATGTTGGTACTATATATGTCTCTTGTTTGACAAAGGAATTCATGGGTTAATTATTTGAATGGAAGATGATAAATGAGTTTGAATGAAAGATGATAAATGAATATTAATGGGGTGGGATTTGGGTTTAGTATGAACGAAAGGGAGGATGAAAAAGTGATTGCTCTATTTTTTTTTCTTTGGTCGTAAAGATTTATACTCCGTTATTGTTGGCAGCTTCATAAGAGGTAAATTTTTCATATAAAAGTAAAAAAAGACCTTATGTTAATTGGAATGAAATAGAGTAATTAAATCGTTCGTTACATTTTTTTTTGAAAAATTCATTATTTGAATTTGGAAATATCTTAAATTTAGAAACTAAATAATTATTGATCGTTGACAGTATTTCTAAAAATTGAACAATTCAGATGGATTTAAATAGTTAGGAGTACTCAGTAATTCGAGACTACCGAACTCCTCACCTTATATTAATGGAATAATATTAAATTAATTGCGAAATCATTTTGATAATGCAATTAAATAGTAGTTTATTATTAAGTACAAAAATACTAATTAGTAGTTGTTATGATTTAAATTACATGCATAATTGATCATGATGTCAGAAGGAGATGGTGGAGGCAGGACTTTGTTGCCACAGTTTGTCAACTACAAGAATTGGTCTCCACACTGCCATGTCTGGAACATGGTAGAACGTGTTGACAAACTAGCAAGAATGCTTAGGCGATGTAGAATTCCTAAAGGTATTGAAGGCGCAGAGCTGATGTTCAGTAGGACAAGTGAAGGGGTTGGTACCATTACAGAATGATAAGGTGCGTTCATATTTCAAGGTAAACTAATAAAGGATTTGGCAGCATAGTGCTGAGATGGCATGAGGGAGGTACGAGCCTCTATGGCTCGAGTCAGAAGGAAGGAGAGTTAAGGGAATAAGAAGTGGAATAGAAGAAAAGGTTATGGGACGATGAGCATTATCCATGGGTTAACTCATTGCTTTAAAGGCGTCACGTTTGAAAGGCAGATCCTTGTACTCGTTTTGGGTGTCAGCTTCTTGGATTTAAGTGAACCTTTAACATAAGGTTGGATCTTAAAGTGCCTTCAAGGTATTTTAATGTAGTAATAAAATGTTCATGGGGTAGTGAAAGTTCATCCAATGAGAAATTGTGGATGGCTTGGGGATGAAAGCGGTGATAGCAGCAACTAGGTTCTGGAATCCAGTGTTAGTAATAAGTTGGATGAACAAGGGGTATGAGCAACATAGATTAAGAAGAGTGGAGGTAGGGGGCGTTTCATGATGGGCAACCATCGAGGTTATTTGCTATCCACATGTGTAATGCGTTGTTGCTCATGGGAGAAATAATCAATGGACCACAGGTGTGGTACAAGGGGAACGATCATGGTTAGTATGACGACCCCGCATGTGACAGTGTAAGTTATGAGCATGGCCATTGAACTAGCAAAAGCATGGTCTAGTAGATCATGAGCGTAACGTGTGAGGAATCCACGAGTGTGGTACTTAGTGACGTTACAGCCCATGGGGAGCTCGAGACTAGGTTGTCGATGGGGAATGGAGACAACATGAGATGTGTGATAGGAAAATCGTTGATGGATGGCTAGAAACTGTGTGGCGGGCCTACTGGTTGTAGGCATGGTGCGTCGAGGGGCTACGCTTGTGGATAGTGATGCAATGGGCTAACTAGAGCACCTGATTTGGCATGGAGATACGGTGTCATCCTTATTTGAAACCCGATTTTGTGCAAAAAGTTGGAGGATGCACATAGTTGATCCTCGGACGACTCAAAGGTGAGTTAGACCGGGAACAATGGTATTGAGGCTTGTATTTTGGTGTTTTAGTGGCTTCTAAGGAGGTTGCCAGATAGTGGTGCTTGATGGGTAGCGAGCTTGAGGGGTCGACTCTATTTTGAGCATGGTCCAAGTGGCTTAAAGCAAATGGGGATAGGCTTATGTTGCAAAGTAATACCCATCCTAGCCATGGGATCTCACCTCAGTAAGGAGCGGTTTTCTAGGGTCGAGCTTGAAGGAGTTTGGTGGGGACAAGAAATGAGCCCAAAGTTTCCGCTAGAGTGGATCAAGCTAGATTTAGGAAAACTGAGATGTGGACCACTGTCGATCTTCTAGGACATGGTTGTGGTTTGAACTTGGGTCATTTACGAGAATTGGACCGGTTGGGTCGTTGAGGAGGAAGGCACGTAAGGGCCCTTTGCTACCAAGTAGGGGTGCAAGCGTCGGGGTTTTGAAAATTGTTGCGTCGAATCTTTCCCCATCACTGGGGTAAGATTTATGTTTTGCGATGAAACCTTTTGCATGAGGGTAGAGTTATAACACCCTAAATTTTGTCAGCGGTTTAAATTAAAATCTTACTCATTGAGAAGAAGTCGGGAGTTGGAAACCACATTATTTTAATTAATTCAAGGAGTTGACTCAGTAGTTGACCAAGTATCAAAGGCTTGCAAGGCTCGGGGTTAACCAATTGTATTCCAAGAAACTTAAAAGATCATCAGAGAAGATAGCCTTTTCGTAAAGTTAGGAAAGTTCAGTGACCAAGGTGCAAGTTTAAAAAGATAAGTAACCTTTTGGTAGCTTATGTAAATTTCAAGGGCTAGATTATAGATTCTAGAAAATTGGATGACTGATCTGTCATCAGTATAATGTCAGGGACTAAATTGGCAATTTTTCCAGTTGGCCAATGGAAGGACGATTCTGCCCCTGCAAGTTTCAAAATGTTGCAAAAAAGTAGTTGGAGCATCACTTGGTTGTTAAGCATAACGCACGGTCAGAAACTACGTATTTGTGGCAACGAGAGGAATGATATCAAGTCAGAATCACATGTGTCAGCTCTCCTCAAAAGGTGGGGGTTTAAGATTACGTTCTACTTTACAAGTGTAGAATGGTATTAGGATTTTGGGAATCCAATGATTGGATCCTCCATGTGATTCGGAGTGAAGCCTCTCAATTTGTACAGTAGCGTGTGATCTACTATACAAAACAGTTATTATATTTCAAGTATAAGTTGTTGACGTTTGAACTGTGGCATGTGATCCACAGTTCATGAGAGGATAGGATAGGCCTAGCTAGGTTAGGTCATGATGATTATACGTCCATCACCCACGCCCGGATTGCTCAATCCCAGTTAACATTCAGGTTTCACGCAAGACGTGTCGAGAATGCTTATAGATGATGCTCATATAGTTTTAAGGATGGTTTCATGGTTTGATCGACCATGAGGCTATCCACATAGTTAGGGGTGGCTGATGCTAGGTTGATGTATATAGGACCACATGGTCACTTTATTAGAGTAGTGACTAGGATGACTTCTATGTTCGATGGTTAGTTTCAGTCTATGTTCTATGCGAGTTCAGATAGCCATTCAGTGCTGAGCACCGACTCCGTTAGATGTTTGTTTCCCTAACTTCCAACGCTTACACTTTTATAAAACACCGGTAATCAACCATTCCCAGCTAACACTTATGGGTATAGCCCTCAAACACACTTTGAACCTCAAATCTGACTTCTTAGTCTTTTTTGTAGATTTAGAATCCTCGAATGATCTAGAAGTATATGACTCACTCTTATAACTGTGCTTGCATATCATATACCCGGATTCCATTTTATGATCCCCTATTCAATTCAAATCATAAAACCAAGGCGATATCCTTTATCGCCACACTGATTGCATCAACTGTGTCGTACAGAATATGGAACTCGAAAAATCCAGTGTAATCAATAGCCCCTTTCCCATCATCACCGACTACAGTAGCATTTTCATCACTATCTATAGAACATCCCTACAAAGTATAACAAAACCTATCAGTCGATCTAATATGTTCCACTTGTTCCTTCATCTAATGAAATTCACTAAGTAATCCTATGCGTCAGTCTAAAATGTTTTATGAAAAATAGGGGAACTTATTGTATGGCCCATCACTGCAATCACTTAATTGAAAAATATCCTCACTTGAAAAATTGAATATGTGCATAATAATGAATATAAAATCAGTTCATAATAATTAGTAGAAAATGAACATACAAAAAAGTAACCTAATTATCTAATTAATTTGGCTATATAGCAAAGTTAATAATAAATCTATTTTTTAAAATGGCTCAGACATCCAAAGTGGACTGCTCGACACTTGATCTGGCCTTTGGACGACCATTTGTATGACTCAACAGTCCAAAGTGGATGGCCAAATCAAGTGTCTAGCAGTCAATTTTGGACGGTCGGGTCTTACACATGGTCGTCCACTTTGGACGGCTACATTAAGTTTCGAGCGGTCCAGAATGGACGGTCGGGATCAATTTTTGAAAGTTAGCTAGAGAAATATCGGAAGATATGAATGTGGCAGTGGTCAGTGACGATGGGCGGCGGAGCAAGCGACGAAGGTAGAGGAGGAGGTGGGGCAGAGGCGATGGATGTAGTGCGGCGGCGGTGCAGTTGCACAGGTGGTGGTGGTGTGTCCGCAGTAGTGGTAACTCGGAGAAGTGAATCAAAATATGACTGTGTTATGAATTTATTAAACCCATGGTCAAGGCCAATGGGCATTCACATCATACACATAATTTCAATCTAGGGCATTTTTTTCGAAACTTATGGCAACGAATAGCAACTCTCTAATTATAATATTAATTCATGTATAGATTTGCATATTAAAAGTTGTCTGTTTAATTTAATTTATATAACTTGTCGATCAGAATGTCAACATAGAGTGTTATCATGGTGATACAGATCGATCAAATAAGGTAAAATTTGAGTTAATTTAATAGTTTTGGAGAATTTGAAAACTATAACATTAGTATACAGGTAGAGTAAAGTTGTACTGAACCCAAACTGGGAATTATGATGTGATTTTTTATGTTTATATTAAGTAGTTATTTTACTTTTGATAGTGTGTATTGGTAATATTTTTATCAAAATAGAGACCTTTCAATTAGTACAAGATAGAAAGCAATAAACAAACGAGCTATACTTACACTAACCTCATTTCTATATATGCACATACTTTTTATTTTATTTTATGAAGCTAAGTAATGAGAAGACGATACGCGATGAAGGAAGGAGAATAGTTCTTATTTAGGTGTATCTTAAACATATATGGAGAGTATTATTTATAGGCTAATGATATCATAACCTACAAATTATAAGATTAATACAAATCAATGAGTGTAATTGAGTACATTGATTCACATGATCAATGGATGATGAGAGTTATAATGGATAGTCAAATGATATAACTAATACACTCATAACACTACTTCATAAATTTCCATTGGTTAAAGATATCATTCGTCGAATATGCTTTTGATACTGCCTCGTTAAAACCCTTACAAGGAAATCCTAGTGGGAAAACCATGGTGAAGGGAAAAAGAGTGCACTTGCGTATTGACTCCCCCTAATGACCATATCAGTTGAGATCCTTTAAATGGCCAAACTCCAAATTTATGGACAAGCTTCTCAAAAGTTGAGGAAGATAGAGACTTGGAGTCTTTGTGAATAAATCAGCCAAGTTATCACTTGAGCGCACCTTGAATATTTTAGTTCATTTTGTACATATAATGTATGCATCAATATGATCGATAGTCATCCATAATGTTCACATGACACTTTCTCTTGGATGACCATTAGATGAGAATATGCCTTATTAAAACCTTACTAATAATTAGTAGGAAAACCCTATGAGATAAAAACCTAATGAAGGAAAAAGAGTACATATAATCATCACATTATGTTACATTATTTTCTTTCAGATCGGAGATATATGCAAAATTATTCCATGGATCATATTTAGCCACTGAAAGTAATGGTGGTGTGGCTTTATTAGCCGATTTCACAAACCAGAGAATAGTGGCATTATCATATTCAACAAAGTCACGGCTCACTAAGTGCTCTAAATGCACTGACATGCAATACTGCGGAACTGAGTAGTTCTCATTTCATTATGAAGATCAATTACAATCGCCATATAATCTCATATTGTGATCTTACCACCAGCTAGGCAATTATAGCCATGATATATCCTTATCAATTTTGTAGGAAATTGTTTAGGGTAAAACTCATTCCCTTAAAACATTGCCAGACTAATCAAATAATGAAACGTAAATGCATTCACCACACGTGAATATATTTCTCATAATCAATAGATTATAGGTTTGTTGTACAAAATCTTTCAACATGAGATGTCTCACAAGTTGCAAGACTCATACTCAGATGAACATATGTCTTATTTGCTTTACATCTCCGTATATAAAGACTTTATGTCTTCAAACTTTTCATTTCTCTTCAGAATTTGTTTTTGCCTTGAATTGAAATTTTTCAACCAATGATTTCTTTCTTTGCATGCATTTTGGATCATGATTCTCATTTTCAACTATCGTATTTACCGTTGCATTATACACAAAAAATTTATCAACGTTGACTTCATTGCAATTCCATTATTTTTCCATCCAAGATATAAATAAAGGAGATATCTAGTTATGTCATATCTCTTGGTGGTGTTTATGAAATAATCTTAACCTCAATTTGACCAACTTGATATATAGCTCCATTTTATTTTGATGATTTTTCTTCTTTGGAACTGAGTGGTCTACCACGCTTTATGCTGGTTTTAGACTCATTTTTAGGTCAGATTTCCCAATATCAAAATCTTTTTTTTACTTGAGCATTTTAAGTTAGCACATGAGAGCTTTACTAAATTTGGGTTTGTAAAGTTTCTGGCAGTTGATGAATTACACTTGGGAACTTCAAGTTCATATTGTTTAGTGCGAGGATCAAAATAATATAATGATAATTTATCTAATCTCTTGGCCAGTTCTTGTTTTCTCCTCCTAATGTTGAGAAGGTTGAAGGAAACCTCGAAACGAGTCAGCAATAAATCTCTTGATAATGATGTAACTATTTTACCATTGATGAACTCGTAATCGATGTTGAGAGCCTATCATAGATTGTGGTGGATCAATTCAGATGTGTATATACATATATCCATAGATCGACAATATGTATGTGGTTTTAACCCAAAAACCAAATATAATGAGGAATTCATAATAATTGATTGGCATAATGCAAATTTGTATTGTTCATGTAAATAACATGTGCACAATAATATTAATTGAAAATATAATTTCTAAAATGGCAAATATTTTTTATTGGATAGTCATGAAAATATGCTCATAACCAAAATGATTGAGCTATTAATCCCATAAACTCTTGGTGGCTAGACACATGTGACCATCTATTTGATAAAGTAATTAAAATAATTGGTACACATGTTAGGTGTATGGATTCACAAATATCAATGTTGCTCTACAGTCAACTCAACTAACTGTCCCGTTGAGCCTACCAAGGCAGAGCACTCTCAGAAAACGAGATCTGCCAAGCTGTCTGCTTCTACTGCCAAGGCAGACTTCCCTCCTCAAAAGATGCCAGCCACTGATCAATCGACTCCAAAGTCAATTCTGAAGTTTGCTAAAATATAGTGGGCGGTAGAATGGGGGGAGGTTGCTGAAAAGCTGGTGCTTTGTGCATCTCCTGATATGTCCCCACTGACTGCTCTACCTGTTGAGCATCTCCACGACTGTGGCTGCGACCACGTCCCATCGAGGATGACAAGACAGATCCTAGTCGGATCCAAGGAAATAACATCGAGATCAATGTTCATGGACTCTAAATTTTCCACCCCAACGTCGAAGGAGCAGGAGGCACAAACACTACATCCCAAGCATGGTCCAACCCCTTTTCGTCCATAATACTACGATTAAACTGTCTATCAGGCAAAGCGGCAAAGAACTTGGCGACCACCCATCCCAAGTGAAGTGGCCGGCTAGTACACATGGCACAGAAGAAAATGAGCTCGTCCTTAATGACATGGTGGGATCCCCTCTCTTGCCTATCCCTGTAGGAGAGACCGTAACGAAAGAACATGTGGAACATGTTTGTGAATGGGTGGCGAATCGCAGTGTAAGATGATGTGGAGGTTGTCATTGAATGTCATAGCCCTCCGCATCACATCAAGGTAGTTGCGCACCATGGTAGGGTTCATCGTCTTCTTGGTAAGGCCGAGAGAGTTTATTTGGGTTTTCAATGTGGAAACCCAATGATTCTTGTAACTCATCAAGGTTCTTGATATATTATCTCCACCCAAGGAAATATGAACCCTCGAATCTTTGTATTGCGACTTGGTTTTAAAAGAACTCCAAAACTCCTAAAGAGTGAGGAGATGTGGCTGAGCTTCAATCTGACGTTGCTCAAGAAGTCCTCCTTGGGTGAGTTTTTCTTCAAACCGCTGATTTTGTTCGAACCCTGACGCTTACACCACTAATTGGTAGCAAACGGCCCTTATTTTCCTTCCTTCTCAACGAACCAACTGGTCCACTCCTCGGAAATCATCCAAGGTCAACCACAACCATGTCCTAGAAGACCGATAGTGGTCCACACCTCTGCTTGCCTAAATCTAGGTCGACCCACCTGAGAAAAACTCTGGGCTCGTTTTCTGCCCCCACCATACTCCTTCAAGATCCACCCTCAAAAACCGCTCCTTACCGAGCCGAGATTCCAAGGCTAGGTTGGGCATGCCTTACCAACCTAAGCCTATCGACTTTTGCCTTAAGCCACCACCAACCATGCTCAACACAGAGCTGACCCATCAAGCTCGCTACCCATTGAGCACCACTACTTGGCAGCCTCCTGAGAAGCCACTAAACAACCAAAGTTGAAGTCTCAATACCATTGTCCCTGTCCAACTCACCTATGAGTTGTCCTAGGATCAACTATGGGCATCCTCCAACTTTCTACATGAAACCGGGTTTGAAATAAGGATAATACCTTATCTTCATGCCAAATCGTGTGCTCTACTTAGCCCATTACATCGCTATCCCCAAGAGTAGCCCCTCGCCGCACCATGCCTGCTACCAGCAGGCTAACCACGCTAGTGGTTAGCCATCCATCCATGATTTGTCAGTCACACATCTCATATTGTCTCCATTCCCCATCGACAACCTAGTCTCGCTCTCACCATGGTCTGTAATGTCACTAACTACCTCATATATGGATTCCTCACACGTCGCGCTCATGATCTACTAGACCATGCATGTGCTAGTTCTCTGGCCATGCTCGTGACTTAAACTGTCACATGCAGGGTCAGCACACTAACCACGACCGTTCCCCTTGCACCACACCTGTGATCCATTGATTACCTCTCATGTGACCAACAGAGCATCGCGCACGTGGCTTACCTAATAACCTTGATAGTTGTCCATCATGCAATGCCTGCTACCTCCACTTTTCTTAATCTCTGTTGCTCATATCCCTTCTTCATCCAACAAATTACTAACACTGGATTCCAGAACCTAGTTGCTACTATCAACCCTTTCATCCCCAAGCCATCCACATATCTCCTTGGACGAGCTTCTGTTACCCCATGGACATTTTCTTACTACATTAAAATACTTTCAAGGCACTTTAAGTTCCAACTATATGTTGAATTTCATGAAGATATATTGGAGATACGTTGGGCAACAAAAGTTTCAAATCAAAAGCTCAAAAAAAGAGAAGTTGAGAGGAGAGAATAAAAGTCAGATACACCTAGTGAGGATGTCCAAACATTAGTGGATAGAAAATCCCTTGTGGTGCCACACCATAGGGAGTGTTTAGATTTAACTTACGAGACACACCCTCTTCCTAGTGTTGTCTCTTCTAAGTTGTAGGAACTTGAAGGAGATCGTTCAAAATCATCCTCAACTCTTCATATTATTAAGACCGAATTTGTTCCTAGGCAATCCCAACAAGAACAGAATGAATTGGAGGGGACATAAGAGCTACAACTACTCGTGATGAATGACTCCAAGATGATGATTCAAGTCAAGCTACCATGAGGAATACCACCAAGCATTTTCTTGGAAATTTCAGCGAAGAAAACCTGGTAGGGTTAGGAATAATGAATCACTTTTGTGTTTGATGGTTATAACTAGTTGTGATAGGATTGGTTGGAGCATGTCTATCTTTGAGATCGTATTCTATTTTGCTAAGTATAACATGAATCAACCTATGGAAAAGAATAAATTATTTGATTTTAGTGGTCCCTTAGAGCATGTTATTGAACGTTTTTATCATAAAGATGCGAATCTGATTAGTGAATGCGAAATCCTTGTTAATACTGGTCATGAACTATTTAGACAGCTAATGATGATATATGAACTTGCTAATGCATTTATCACTTACATGAGAACTTACTACTATGATTTGCTAGTTTATATGAGGAGTGTCACGGATATTCAAATAGACAAGTAACATGGATTTTTACATAGACAATGCTTAGCAGCCTTTGATCTAAAATCTTTGTTATGTGACTACTTGACAATATGCTATAATATCTAGATTCTTGAAGAACGTAGGAAGGAGCAGACTGTTCTCAACTTATCTTCAGAGTAGAGTTATATTATGATGCAAGGAGACCCTCATCAAGTTTGAGAGAAATTGTTGAGCACTTGGTGAGCCATGAAATTGTTGTGTATTACAATGCCACTATTCTCTGGTTTGCGAAACCGGCTAATAAAGCCACATCACCATTAGTTTCGAGTGGCTAAAGATGATGCATGGAATAATTTTGTATATATCCTCGAGCTGAAAGAAAATGGTGTAACATAATGTGATGATTATTTGTACTATTTTTCCTTCATTAGGTTTTTATCCCATAGGGTATTTCTAGTATGGTTTTATTGAAGCATATTCTCATCTAATGGTCATCCAAGGGAAAGTGTCATGTGAATATTATGGATGACCATCGATCATATGGATGCATACATCATATGCAAAAAATGAGCTGAAATATTCGAGGTGCGCTCAAGTGATAATTTACAAAGACTGCAAGGCTCTATCTACATAAACTTTTGGGAAGCTTTTCCATAAATTTGGAGTTCGGCAATTTAAAGGATCTCAACCAATATTATCACTAGGGGGAGTCAATAAATAAGGGCACTCTTTTTCCCTTAACCATGGTTTTCCCACTAGATTTTCCAGGCAAGGGTCTTAATGAGGCAGTATTAAAAATGTATTTGAAGAATGATATCTCTAACCAATGAAAATTTAAGGGGGGGTGTTATGAGTATATTAGTTATAACATTTGAATGTCCATTGTAACTCTCATCAACTGTTGATCATGTGAATCAATGTACTCAATTACTCGCATTGATTTGTATTAATCTTATAATTTGTAGGTTATGATATCATTAGCCTATAAATAGTACTCTCCATATATGTTTGAGATACACTTGAATAAGGACTATTCTCCTCCCTTTATCTCGTATTGTCTTCTCATTACTAGTTTCATAAAATACAATAAAAAGTATGCGCACACATACAATGAGGTTGGTGGAAGTATAGCTCATTTGTTTGTTAATTTCTATCTTGTACTGATCGAAAGGTCTCTAGTTTAATAAAAACATTACTAGTACCCACAATTTGTTATTATAACTATAAATAGTAAAATAACTACTTAATATAAACAAAAATTACCAATACTCATCATAATTGACCAGATTGGGTTCATTACAACTTTACCCTACCTGTATACTAATGTTATAATTTTCAAATTCTCTAAAAGTATTAAATCAACTCAAATTTTACCTTATTTGATCGATATGTAACACCATGATAATACTCTATGTTGACATCCTGATCGACAAGTTATATAAATCAAATTTAATAGATAACTTTTAATATGCAGACCTATACATGAATTTAATATTAGAATTAGAGAGTTGCTATTTATTGTTCTAACTTTCGGAAAAACGCCCTAGATTCAAATTGTGTGTGTATAATCATGTGAATCCCCTTTGGCCTTGACCATGGGTTTAATAAATTCATAACACCCAGTCATATTTTGATTCACTTCTTCGAGTTACCACCACCGCAGACACACCACCACCTGTGCGACGACACTGATGCCACATCCGTCGCCGCTGCCCCACCTCCGGTTCTACCTCACCGCCCATCGCTGATGATCATCGCCACCTTCTTATCTTCCGATATTTCTCTAGCTAACATTCAAAAATTGATCCCGACGGTCCATTCAGACTCTTACGGCAATTGATGTTTGTGAAGATATATTAGAGAGACGTAGGGCAACAGAAGTTTCAAATCAAGAGCTCAAAACAAGTGAAGTTGAGAGGAGAAAAAAAAGTCAGATACACCTAGTGAGGAGTCCAAGCATTAGTGGATAGGAAATCCCTTTGGTGCCATACCATGAGAAGTGTTTAGATTTAATTAATGCAACACACCCTATTCCTATTGTTGTCACTTCAAAGTTCCAAGAACTTGAAGGAAATCATTCTAAAGCATGCTCAACTCTTTATATTACTAGGACCGAATGTGACTAGGCCATCCCAATAAGAAAAAAATGAATTGGAGGGACATACGAGCTACAACTACAGGTGATGAATGAGTCCAAGATGATGATTCAAGTCGAGCTACCACGAGGAATACTACCAAGCATTTGCTTGGAAATTTTAGTGAACAAAACTGATAAGTCTTCATATCCTTACCTTGAATATGAATGTTAGTAATATGATATTTGAATGTTCAAAACTTGTTAGGGTTAGGAATAAAGAATCACTTTTGCCTTTGATGGTTATAACTAGTTATGAACTATTTAGAAAGTTAATGATGATCTATGAACTTGCTAATGCATTTATAACTTACATGAGATCTTACTACTATGATTTGCTTGTTTACATGAGTATCATGGATTTTCAAATAGAGAAGTATCATGGATTTTCATATAAACAATGCTAGGAGTAGCATAAAATTCTTGGATGTGCATTCTCATATCATGTTGGAGGGCATGAGTATATGTACATTTTTTGTACTTAATGATGATGTTTAGCCTACTAAAATCATGATCTATAAATTGCTTAGCCTAAGCTTTGACCTAAAATCTCTGTTATGTGACTACATGACATTATACTATAATATATTATTCGTATACATGTGATTTCCAAATAATGTCATTGTAGGTATAAAAGAAGTTGAGAGAATAGTAATCCCAAAGAGCCATGAAGCAACCATGGAATGGAAGATTGCTTGGAGGAATGAAGCATGGATTTCGTGGTTGAAAGATCCCAAGAGCAATGGGAACAACCACGATTGATATATGAGATGCAAATTGAACAACCACGCAAAGAGCCCACCCCAACTATTCAGGGAAGTTCCTTAGTTGATGATGATAATTTTCTATGGAGAGTCCACCAATTATGGGGAATCATGAAGTCAATTTAACCATATCAAAAAGGAGCACTCAAATGAGGATGAAAGAACACTCGTAACTTGGGTACATGATGATAATGCAGCACTTGAAGATTTCCAAACAAAACGAGTGGCACCGATGTCGAAGCCGCTTCAAAATCAAGATTCTTCAAGAACGCAAGATGGAGCAAACTGTTCTTGACCTATCTTCGGAGTAGAGTTATATTATGATGCAAGGAGACCCTCCATCAAGTTTGAGAGAAATCATAGCTGAATAAAAAATGAAGGTGCAAAGTTCTGATTTCAACAAATTTGATCGATTCGAGCCACAGGGAGCAAGGATTGACATAGTCAAAACTTGGCATTAAGTAAGCAGGATTCCATTCCTTGCAAGTCAAGGAATCCTTCTCCTTTCTTTCCATTGGTGAACAAGGCTTTATTTTCCTTGTAATTTCATGGCCTCTCTATCCTATATAAAGAGGGTACAACCACCATAGTTAGGCAGAACACCCAGAATAAAGTTTAAAGTAAATTTTGGCATGGAGCTGTGTTTTGAATTCGTTTTGTTCAAAGCACGTCTTTCCTAGGCTAGAGGATTTTGGTTTTTTATAGTCGGGTTCTCACTACATGATTTATGAAGCTCCCAACCATAATAGAGTATAAATCTTTACCACCAAAGAAAAAAAAATAGAGCAATCACTTCTCCATTTTGTTGTTTGTTTTCTTTTTCCATTCTCCCTTTCTTTCATACTAAACCCAAATTCCACCCCATTAATACTCATTTATCATCTTTCATTCAAACTCATTTATCATCTTCTACTCAAATAAATAACCTCGGAATCCCTTTATCAAACAAGAGACATATATAGCAAAAAGTATTGCAAAATAGTAGAAGTACCAACATTTTAATATACATATATACATAAGTTTTCTTTGTCACAAGGTTCAAAGCCTCATCAAAAATTTCTGATTCAAACAATATGCAATTGTTGTTTCGACCCATATTCGAGGAAGGAAATGAATGGTGAATCAACCAATAGAGAGTATGATGAACGAAAATGCTACTATCGTGAATTAATGATTTGAATAATTTGATTTTTGTTAGGGATTTCATATGAGAGGAAGATTGGTGGGTGTTTCAATTGGATCATCTTCTTTCATAAGTAGTCATTTAATTTACTCTTATGTGATAAGTTATTTTTCTATGATCAAACTAGTTACAAAGGATTATAACTAGTTATTAAGTCGTAT
Source organism: Linum bienne (assembly GCA_010665285.1). Lineage (NCBI taxonomy): Eukaryota > Viridiplantae > Streptophyta > Magnoliopsida > Malpighiales > Linaceae > Linum > Linum bienne. Next base: position 779,068 of record QMEG01002101.1, read on the forward strand.
AAATAATTACAAATAATTACTTGTATAACGAGTTATAACGTCGTATAAATCGCAGAAAGTGGCGGGGATGAAAGAGATGGAACTGAGAGGGAAAGAAGAGAACATGCATTTCATGGAAGATGGATCTTGTTAGGACCAGATATTGATGAATGAAGACTTTTGGGTTTTAGGAAATTTGCTGAGGTCCGACCAAGAAGAAGAATATAAGAGGAAGAGAGAGAGGAGAAGAAAGGACAAATTTAGTATGATGTGGCTGCCATGTCAGATTCTGACTTGACAACTTCCTTTCATTCCACATCAAATTTGAGTCAAATATTTTAGCTTAGTGGTAGTTGGTGAAATCAACTAATGAGATTAATGGTATCGAGTGCACTAAATAAAATTTTAATGGAATTTGTAACGAGTTTAGAAGTTGAATGATATATGGTGTAATTAGGTCTATAACTAGTTATATGCCATTCACTAGTTACATATGATTTTAATTTGTTATAGATGCTTATAATATGTTACATAAAATTATAACATGTTACTCTGACTACTGACGATTGTAACCTATCACAAACGATTATAACTTGTGTACACGTGTTACATGTTACAATTGATTACAACATGTGACACGTGTAACATGTTATAGACGATTGTATTCTGGACAAGTCATTGGAAACTCATCGAAATATTGACGTAAAAGCCTAGATCTAATTGTTTAGATACATCTTCGAAGTTCTTAAAAGTAATTGAACTTATATTATACCATTAGCCATTAAGTTTTCTAGAATAAGTACTTGAACTGGAAAAATGTGTTGAGTCAAAGATCTAGGTAATACATAGTAGAACATTTCCTGCCAACGCCAACAATGATTTTGCTACCCATTCTTTTTTTTGGTAGAAAGGTTTGTGTCAAGGTCCTAATTATTAATACTACTGGCTCGTGGGAAGGAAACCCCAATCATATCAGCACGAATACAGCCAATAATATTTCAAGGGAAAAAACTAATAATATGCATTCTGAAAGGGAGGGAATGCCCAAGATTAGCAAAAAGGCTTGTCACACGGTTTCCTTCTCGATAGATTTGACTCACAATCCCCATCCAATCATGATGGAGAAGTTGGTACAACTCTGTTATACTCGGATAATGCCTTAAATCCATAGCATTTGGGTTATGAGTATATGCGTCGACAATGGCGGAATCAATTTGTAGATGCACTTTTTGGTACCCAAGATTCCATGGAAATTGTAAGCCAAGAATCGCAGCTTTGACTTCAGCTTGTGTGATAGTACATTCCTCGAAATTCGCTGCAAAGTCACCCAGACAAGCCCATCTCGAATCACACTGCCCCCCGTCGAGCTCTTCAAAGATTATATGACCGAATCGTCTTTGTTGAGGGTAATCTCAACATCGTTACAAATCGACCAACACACTTTGGTTTATTCTTTGAAAGTGTCAACTCTCCCATTTGTATTGTCTCCCAAACCCCAATGATCCAATGAAGGACTTGTGGAGCTGATTAGGCAGAGCTAATCAAAGGAGGAAACATTTCTAAAACTAAACTCATTAAGATGTTTCCAAGGAACCAGCATACAATACCAAACTCAAGCCTATGTTTGGAAATAGTGGTACCTGTAATAATCCAGTCACTTAAATTTAAGTAAAAATGTTTCAAGGAAGCTACGTTCCCATGATGATTATCCATAGCTATTTTGCCCCTGTACATTCGCAAAGAGCATGCAAAAGAGTTTCCAGTTGTTGCTCGCAAGCAGAGCATGTCGCTACATGGGAAATATGTTGCCGATACAATTATGCATGTCGCTACATGGGAAATATATTGCCGATACAATTATGCATGTTGCTACATGGGAAATATGTTGCCGATACAATTATGCATGTCGCTACATGGGAGATATGTTGCCGATACAATCGTTATAGGCTAACCAAAGAAATTCATTACCCTATTCGGCCCATTCCATTTCCACAAATTTTTCCAACTCGAATGGGTATTACCACTGTTAATATCTGCCAACACCTGATAAGCACTCTTGATTGTAAATTTACCTTTCGCACTCGGTCCCTGGATGAAAGAATCGTTCTCTTTTCAATAAGGCGTTGGCATTCCTTGAAATAGGCCTTTAACCGAGTTCGAAAGAAGTGAATCCAGGGTTTCCCAGTCCCAAGTGCCATCTTCCGTAACCAAATAATGTACCGTGAGGTGGCCGAACTATTGGAGTTGAGTAGGGGGATCCACTCATCCAACTTTAACCCATTATGCATACACACATCATGCCAGAAACTTGTGTCCCTAACTCCCTAGACAATGATATGAGTGCCATGAAGCACCACCTCCTATACCTTATGCAAACCCCTCCATAGGGCCGAGGAAGTTTTCACACATATTGGAATGGCTCCATCTGGAAAAATAGGCACACTAAGATACTTCCCTAAATTTAAAGTCTCTTGAAAGTTAAGAGTCCCACAAATAGTGCACTTCAAACCAGGAGAAACATTCCTAGAATGAAAATTCTACATTTCTCATTACTAACCACTTGGCCTGAAGCCGCCCAAATATTCTTAAGAAAATCTCTAATAGCAAGAAATTGGGCCATGTTAGCATGACAAAACAATACTAAGTCATAGAAAAAGAATAAGTGGGACAAAGGAGGGCTCCTCTACCAAGAGAGAGAGGATTCCAAGCCCCATCGTTGATTTTATCAATGATCAAATTACTCACACGTTCAAAACATAAAGTAAAAAGATAAGGAGAAAGAGGACATCCCTGCTAAAGACCGCGCACAGGTTTGAAAGGCACAGAAAGGCCACCATTCCATTGAATCTGAATAGAAGGAGTCAAAATACAAGCGATGGGAACACCAATGAAACTTTCTGTAAGGTTTGCTTTGCGTAGAGTGCCCTCCACCAAACTCCATTCCAGTGATCATAAGGTTTTGAAAGATCAAGATTTATAATAAAAGCCCCTTTTCCTCATTGATAAGGGCACGATCCAAGCAAACAAAGAGTGATCCCCGGCTCCATGTAAAGCGAGGAACCATGAACCCTAAATGAAAAGGACTACACATATGCACGCAATTTTTGAATCTTCAGCTTGTGGAATTGAAAATTCGGCACCCCTTTGTTTATCCATGGCTGAAATGGATGCATTCAAATCCCCCATCACCAACCAAGAAAGCTCAAAATCGTGTTGAACATCAATCAAGTCCTCCCATAGTGCAAAATGATCATAGCAATGAGGAGCCTCGTATACAAAAGAGACACAACACTAATCCTCGCCCTCCCAACCAATCCAATAGTGAGCAACTTCAGTAGAGTGTTGAAGCACATAAAGTAGGATTTCCAGGTTATTCCACAACACCCAATTACCACCCGCACACCCTATAGCATCCACAACAAAACTATCCTAGGAGGGTAATTTCTAGATGACATCAGGCACAATATCACCACTAGTTTTTGGTTCCAAAATAACAAGGATGGTGGGATGATGAATCTGCACCTACTAAAACACAACAGTAACAAAATTTTGGTGGCCGCCACCCAGTAATTCTAAGACAGAAAACTAATCATTAACATATGATAGAAGGAGAACAGAAAAATACCCGGAACATTATGGTGTAATGGAGACCGCAGTCGCAGTACCCTACGTTCCAGCGTAGTCCTCCATAACTTCAGAAGGCAGAGTTTCAGCGTGTGGCTTATTAAAATCAAATTGATTCAGAGGGATGTTCTCTAATTCTAAAATGGAGGAAGCTTTAAGCATGTTCTTCTTCTCCAATTTTGTTTTGGGGTTTGTCACTATGTCTGTCCACCTTCCAATCTTCATTCATGAGGGCCCAGATGTTGGAAGATCAACATTTGGTTTAACAAGGTGCAGAATCTAGGGCTTTTGACGTGTATGCGGAGAAGCTATCGTCGTCGAGAAGTAGGTTTAAAATTTGCGAAAACTTGATAAGGCAAAGAACAAGACACAAATTGATGTCATATAATTGACATGTACAAACATGATGATTAGGATATAACAAGTTACAAGAACCATGATACTCATGAATGCATAATACACCTAACATGATCGATTTGAGTTTCAATTTTTGATGTTGATTATTTCTTATGATTACTTGTTGTGTTAAGCATACTTATACGTAATGATTTCATAAAGATGACTACTTTATGTGATGTGTTTATTTAGAAAATAGAAATGATTGTTTTGAAATTACATGACTTGTATTCTAATGTTTACTTGAAATTCATTTTATGATATGATCTCGAAAGACTTACCCCAAACCACCCACCATGGTGTTGATAGTTATTGCAGGAGCAAGGTGAAGCTGATTTGGGATGTAACATGGTGGACTTTTATTTGAACAGTGTGTATGGATGTTTGACGAGACTTGTTTTCATAAACTTCATAATTTAATTGTAGTAGTTGTTAAGCAAGCTATTATTTTATTATTTTTCTCTCTTATTTAATTTAATTAAAGTACCCTAGTCGGGCATTTTGATAAATATTCAAGATGGTCTTAAAGACCTTAAACCCCTCATGTGATTTTGAGTTTTCTACTGGTTCAAGGGCATTTTAGTCATTTAATAAATTGGAAAACATGAGGGTGTTACATGAATTAAACATGGGCAATTGGAAATTGTGCTCTCCAAACTTGGATTCAATTCCAAATGGATTGGTTCGATTCGTGCATACCTATCCATGGCTTCTTTCTCTGTCCTTGTCAACGAATGTCCTTCCTCAACATTGTCAGTGTACTAAAGGTCTTGTTCCACTCATCTCTACTGTAATCTCCTTTAATTAGCTTGCTGGTATCCGCCTTAACTACTTGTGCCCTATCCTCTCTCACATTCCTTTTTCCAATCATACTTTTCTCTTCTTAGAAGCCTCTGTAAGTGGCTACTCTAGCTTGATAAATATTCTTAACCATTATGAGGCCCTTAGTGAGTAACTGGTAAATCTCACAAACTATGATGTTTATTTCAGCTCAAATACACCCATTTCTTTACAACAATCACTAGGTTAGTATCTTGGTCTCCCTGTGCATATTCCATGCTCACGTGCTTTTATTTTTCATTACATTAAAGACTGTATTGCTGACAGGCTGCAAGGCTGGAAGGCGAAGTGTTTATCGCATGCTGGAATGGAGGTTCTGTTGAAGTCGGTTGCTTCCATCTTGCCCTGCTATGTAATGTCGATTTTCAAACTTCCGTCCGGCCTTTGCCATCATCTGAATAAGCATGTGACTCGATTCTGGTGGGGAGGGATTAAATCCACTCTTCATATCCATAGGAAATCATGAGCATCCTTATGTCAACCACAATCAGAAAGGGGTCTAGGCTTCTGAGATTTTGCCTCTATCAATTAGTTGATTTTTACGTAAATTTGTTGGCGGCTAATGTGCTCCATTGACATTCTTCTTGTCTCTCGAATCCTTAAAGGTAGATAGTTTATGACTGGTAACTTTCTCAGAACCAAAAAGTTTCGTTTCATAGTTGGTGTTGGACTGGGATTCTTTTTGGCCAAGAACTATTACTTGCTGGCGATCATTGGCTAATTGGTTCGGGCACCTCGAGTCCCAACTCTTGGTTCTCCTTAGCTAGTTTCCTCACCTCCGTTGGCTCTGCATATATTCCTGACAACTCTTAATGATTCTAGAATCTGTCAATGGCTTAATCATCCATGACAGGTGGAACCTTCCACTTCTGTAATCCATAAAAAAATCTCATCATAATTCATAAGTTTGGGTTCTGTACAAGTTTACCCTACTTGTATATTAATGTCTTAGTTTTCAAATTCTCTAAAATTATTAAATCAACTCAAATTTTATCTTATTTGATCGATCTGCATCACCATGATAACACTCTATGCTGACATCTTGATTGACAAGTTATATAAATTAAATTAAAAAGAAAACTTTTAATATGCAAACCTATACCTGAATTAATACTAGAATTAGAGAGTTGCTATTCGTGGCTCTAACTTCCGAAAAAAACGCCCTAGATTCAAATTGTGTGTGTATAATTAAGAGAATTCCCTTTGGCCTTGACGATGAGTTTAATAAATTCATAACACCCAGTCATGTTTCAATTCACTTCTTCGAGTTCCCACCACTGCGGACACACCACCACCATTACCACCACCACCTATGCCACCGCACTGCCGCCACACCACACCACCACCATTAGTCTACCATTGTTGCTACCTCTGCTGCCCATCGCTGCCGATCACCACCACCTTCTTATCTACCGGTATTTCTCCACCTAAATTTCAAAAATTGATCCCGACCACCCATTCCAGACCGCTCGAAACATAATGTAGCCGTCCAAACTGGACAATTATATGTATGACCCGGCCGTCCAAAATTGACTGCTACACACTTGATCTGACCATCAACTTTGAACTATTGGGTCCTACAAATGGGCGTCCAAAGGCCACTTTAAACAGAGAAGATTAGGCTTCATAGATTCGGTAGCATAAATGCTTTGAAATAGACATTGACCAAACAAAAAAAAGGAAGTACTTCACTAAGTGGATACTAGGCGAGAATTGTCATGTTAGTAACCTCTTCATTTGTCACCCGAAATCCGTTCAGTTGGACCGCGCTTTGTATTTTGTCGTGTTGATACACTCCACGTACAATAGAAACTTCTACAAGAAGGCAGCAGTTCAGTTGATTGGTGTGACACCAGTTAAGAAGAACTTCAACATTGTGTTGACACCCATGTAGGAAAAAATAAAGGAGTCATACACTTACTTGGGTTCTGAAATAGGTGCGGGTTGTTCTTGGTAGTCGGGTCCCAAATGCCTTGGTTGCACCATTTCCCTTTATTGCACCATTTCCTCTGTGTACGACACATTAAGAGAAATATAGATGAAAAAGTAACAAAGTTGTTGGGATGTAGAGATAAAGCCGAGCCTTTTGTATTAGGCCCGTGGGGAGTGTGTTGAGTGCTAAAAACAAGCCAAGGGTTCTTCACCAAATGGTATGATTTAGTAAATAGTGGGATAAATAAAGAGTTTTTGGATTATTTGACCATCGAAGGGCTACTTTGCAAGCATAACTTGGATCGTTGTTACACCTCGGTAACACCAACACAAATAGGGTGGATTTGGCTCACTCGTCCTTGAAGACGTGGCATCCTTAGACAGAAAATGAAGATTGAACATAGAAGTCATCCTAGGCACTACTTTAAACTAACCATGTGGTCTTGTAGGCATCAAACTAGCATCAGCCACCCTTGACTGTGTGGATAGCCTCATAGTAGACCAGACCATGAAACGACCATGAAAATAGTGTGAGCAGCATCTATAAGCATACTCAACACGTCCTGCCTGAAACTTGAATGTCAACTAGGGATTGCACAATCCGAGGGTGGGTGACCAATGTATAATCATCATGAGTCTAAATCTCTCAAAATCAAGAAACTTATTTCTAACATCCTACCTAAGTTAATGGCCAACATGAAAGGTCCGACCAGTTGTACCCGATAACTACCCCTTGCTTTACAAGCCTTTGATAGTTGGTCAACTACTAAGTCAACTCCTCGAATTAGTTAAATTAATTCGGTTTCCAACTTCCGAACTCTCCCCAACGAGTAAGATTTTAATTAAACCAAAATTTAAACTGCTGGCCAAAATTCCGGTGTCAGAACTGTCCCGTCCTATAAAAGGTTTCATCACAAAACGTGAACTTATTGCACTGAGTGTGAAACATTCGACGCAACAGTGTTCGAACCCCGACGCTTGCACCCCTACATGGTACCAAAATGGCTCTTACGTGTCTTCCTCCTCAACGACCGAACCGGTCCACTCCTCGAAAATAACCCAAGGTCAAACCACAACTATCTCCTAGAAGACCGACAGTGGTCCACACCTCAGCTTGCCTAAATCTAGCTCAACCCACCCGAGGGGAAACTCTGGGCTCATTTCTTGCCCCCCACCAAACTCCTTCAAGCTCAAACCTAAAAAACCGTTCCTAACGAAGCTGAGATTCCAAGGCTAGGTTAGGCATGCCTTGCCAACATAAGCCTATCCCATTTTGCCTTAAACCACCGTCAACCATGCTCAACATAGAGCCGACTCCTCATGCTCGCTACCCATCAAGCACCACTACCTGGAAGCCTCCTTAGAAACCACTAAACAACCAAAGTAGAAGCCTCAATACCACTGTTCCTAATCCAACTCACCTCTAAGTCGTTCTAGGATCAACTATGTGCATCCTCTTTCTTCACGAAGCCGGGTTTCAAATGATGACACGTTATGTCCATGCCAAATCATGTGCTGTACTCAGCCCACTGCATCACTATCCCCAAGAGTAGCCCCTTTGCGCACCATGCCTCCAACCAGCAGGCCCGCCACGCGAGTGGTTAGCCATCCATCCACGATATGTTTGTCACACATCTCATGTTGTCTCTATTCCCCATCGACAACCTAGTCTTGCATTCCCCATGGTCTGTAACGTCACTAACTACCACACCCACGGATTCCTCACACCTCATGCGCATGATCTAGTAGACTATGCATGTGCTAGTTCTCTGGCCATGTTCGTGACTTACACTAACACATGTAGGGTCGGCATACTAACCACGACCGTTGATCCATTGATTACCTCTTCGGTGACCAACAGAGCATCACACACGTGGATTACCAAATAACCTTGATGGTTGTTGGTCATGCAACTCCCATTGCGTCCACTCTTCTTAATCTCTGTTGCTCATAGCCCTTGTTCATCCAACTTATTACTAACACTGGATTCAATAACCTAGTTGCTATTATCACCCCTTTCATCTCCAAGCCATCCACAATTTCTCCTCTGATGAGCTTCCATTACCCCATGAACATTTTCTTACTACATTAAAATACCTTCAAGGAACTTTAAGATCTAACCTTATGTTCAACTTTCACTTAAATCCCCAGAAGCCGACACCCAAAAAGAGTGAAGGATCCGTCTTTCGAATCTGACAGCTTTAAAGCAATGAGTGAACCCATGGATTATGCTCATCGTCCCATATGCCTTTCCTTCTTTTCCACTTCTTATTCCCTTAAATCTTCTTCCTTCTAACTCAAGCCTCAAAGGCTCGTACCTCGCTCATGCCCTCTTAGCACTATGCTTCTCAATCCTTTACTACTATGATCCAGACACGGAGGTGTAGAGACTAATCCTTGTATTGCTACATTGAAGATGCAACTAGTCAAGTGACTAGCTCAACCTCATAACTTTCACCTTCTTGCATATACTACCGTTCCCTGTTTTCCTATATGATCTTGGTTCAATTTCCACTCAGTCGGGTAATACTAACCACATAGTATTACCGGAACCTTAGTCGAACTCCCGGCATCACGTCATCCCTTGATATGATGACGAGGTCCAGAAAAGCCTGATAAGTCTTCTCTATTTAGCTCATACCCTTCCAACACCTCTTTCACCAATCCTTCTCCTGACCTCCTTTCCTGCTCTTTTCCCACGGTATACCATGCCCTAATTTGTTTTAGTATTGAGAAATATTGTGACGAGGTGTTATGTGACGTAGTACCAATGGAGGATGCAATCTTGCATCTGTTTAAGCCCAGACCTATGTTTCTCGACCCATAGGTTCACCATACATCCAAGGGTCTTCCTTGGATGGATTCATGGCCCTAGCAAAGACCTAATATCTACCATCAAGACTATGACCCACTAAGCTCACTTTTGGAGCTTAAGTGCCCCTATCTTTTATTCACGTTTTAGTAGTTTATTGGGATTTGTATTCAAACTTTGTAGGTTTGATTAAGGCTAAAGAAGCCCTCCTTGCTGAATTTAGTTTTTGAAGAACAAGAGTTGACTTAGTGAAAACTTATTGCTTTAGTAAGGAGGGATCATTTCCTTGCCATGGGAATCCTTCTCCTTTCTTTCCTCGGTGACAAGGATTTACTTTTCTCTAATTTCATGGCCTCCTATCCTATATAAGATGGTACAACCACTATAGTTAGGTAGAACGCTCATAATAAAGTTGAAGTAAATTTTGGCCTTCAACCGTCTTTTGAATTTGTCTTGTTTGAAGCACGTCATTGCTAGGATATAGGATTCTAGAAAAAATCTGACGTAATCTTCAAAGAAAAGCAAAGAAAAAATTGGCAAAATCAAGAGGTCATCCAAAGCCTTCAATCCAACCACCTCCACCATGCACGTTTTCAATGTTTGGGTTAGTATAGTTGATTTCAAGACTAGGGCAGAGATTTTTTGGTTCTTTACAAGCTTAAACTCGAGATTTCAAAATTTGAAAGTTCATAAGATAATTTTACCTAGTCATAGATCAAATTAAATATTGTGGTTGCTTTGATTGTAATATTCTTTTGAATCCTACACCTGGAAAAATCATTGCTAGTCCTAAGACCTTAGCTCACTGAATTGCTTCACCATATATTTTTCTCTGTTTAAAATGAATGAAACACTAGTGGTAAAAGAACGAGTGGTGAGATTCGAACGTTTATAGATTGAGAGATTTTGAGAGGTCCATTATTTATGCACTAACCATGTTTTGCGAGGTTCAAAATAAATTGGCGGAGATACAAAAAAAGCTCAAGGTCACTCAACCAAAGGTACAGAACAAGGCTAAACCATCTTAAGTGGCGCCACTACTAACACTCAAACTTATTGGACATGGAGCTCTCATTGCCGCACCTTTTGAGGACCTAGATCGTTCAGAGAGTCTTTTTACATGAATTCCATCTTCAACAATTTCGAGTGTAGCTTAGTCATCAACTGAGATAATTCTACAAACGTAAAAAGCACCGTTCTCATGGAGAAAATGGGGCTGCCGACAACAAGACATCCGAAGCCATACAAGCTTCAAGGGCTTAGCAATGGAGTAGAGTTAAGAGTGTAGAGGCAAGTCCTAATTCGTTTTATTATTAAAAATATTGTGACGAGGTGTTATGTGATGTAGTACCAATGGAGGCTGCCTAAATTTATTTTGGTCAACCATGGAAATTACCATAACGTGCTCTCCACTACTTGAGGTCAAATCGTTATGTCATCACCAATGGATCGAAAAGATTCACCCAAAAAGCTCTTACACCAATTGAAGTTCGTGAAAATATATTGGAGAGACGCAGGGCAACAGAAGTTTGAAATTAAGAGCTCAAAACAAGTGAAGTTGAGAGGAGAGAAAACAAGTCAGATACAAGTAGTGAGGATGTCCAAACAATAGTGGATAGGAAACCCCGTGTGGTGCCAAACCATGTGGAGTGTCTAGATTTAACTAACATGCCACCCTCTTCCTAATCTCTTCTAAGTTGTAGGATATTGAAGGAGATCATTTTGAAGAATCCCCAACTCTTGATATTATTAAGACCAAATGTGTTCCTAGGCCATCCCAAGAAGAATAGAATGAATTGGAGGGGACACAAGAGCTACAACTACACGTGATGAATGTGTCCAAGATGATGATTAAAGTCGAGCTACCACTGTCGTGAACGTTTCCGTCCGCGACGCCGATGGCTCGAGCTATTTCGGATTTGCCACCAATCTTTTGAAACCGATTGGACGCCTTCGACATGACCCAAGTCCTTCTGGACGTGAGTTACATCAGGTCTGCGGAATAGAGATCTTGGATTCGGCTGGTGGTTACATGCGGGGAAGGATTAACACCCCACAACTCCCGATAAACCGGTACTACGGAATCGATAAGTTATGTTTTATTTTTCTTAGTTTAGTGGCTTAATTATGCTTTTGAAATTTTTTTTAATTGTTTCGACTCGAGTCTTACGACTGCCTACGTACACAATTTTTTTGGGATCAAAGTCCACGTAGTTCGCTTTGAAAAGGTTGATCTGAGGATTTTGCGTGATTTTTACTATTGTAAAAACCTCATTATCATGCTTGTTTTTTATTATTTAAAGTAATATTATTTGGGTATTTTGATGTTGGAACTTTTAGAAAGAAAATCCTCGTGTTTTGGTATTCCGAAATCGATGGTGTTAACACGTTGATCGAGGAATTAGAAACACACGTTTCAAAGTAGTTACTTACCAACCTCTTAATTCGAAATCAGGTTATTATTATTTATAAAGTTTATGGGAGTACTAAAGATTTATAATGATTTGTAATTTTGATATTTATTTATTCCCACTCTTGATTAACTAATAACTCTACAAAATCCGAAACTCTTCGCACGGATACAAAATTCATATAACGTTGTTATAATATTGTTTTAAGGATTATTATTAAGGAATTTACATTTGTAGCCAATTGAAAAATTCATTGGTTTCTAACAATCAACTTGATCTAATATAATTAATAACGCATTTCAGGACGGGTAATGAACTTATACTTAAATAAATATGACACAAGTACTTTTGGTGATCTGGTAATTCTATTGTCGTTATGTTAATGTTAATTAAAATGCTACATCGGTTGGAATAATTGCAAAGCTTTGAGTTTTTATATTTACAACATTAACTTATAAATATCGAATAGGATTAACGAAGTTATGATGTTTGTTCAGTTATTATTCCACACTTATTTCAATTTTATTCCACTCTTAATATGGCCTTAATGAGATATGAATACAATTAAATTCACTAAAGACTTGGCCTACTAAATCGATTGGGGCCAAGCTCGAGGTGGGCCCAACTGAACGATGGGCTGAAACGACCGGTAGGAGAAGGGCAGCCCACGCGCGTCAAATCGGTCAAATCGGTTACCCATGGTTTGACCAGATACATGAGAGGACAAAATACCCCGGAGGTTTGCACGCTGAACAAGGCAGCTAGGGGGCAATTTTGTAACTTCACCTAACCCTAATCGGCCGTATAAAAAGCCTTCTTAAATCAAAAAATGGCTCACTTACAACTTTCCACTCTCTCTCTTCCTCCCCCCCACTCTCCAAAACCTTTGTCCACTCTCTAACTCCCCTCCTCTCTTCCTCCTCTTCTCCCCTCTCGGCCGCCACCGCGTCCCCGCTGCTTGCTGTTCGTGTTTTCTTCTTTATTTTTTCTTCTACTTCTTCTCCTTTTCTTATTATTCGTCCTCTCGACGCCCTCTCCTCTCTCTCGGCTATTGGTGACGGTGGCGGCGGTGCCCTCTTCATTTCTCTCATTTCTTTTTCTGTTCTCTGTTTTCTTTTTTTTCTTTTCTTCTTCTCTTCCTCTTCTCAATCTCTTCCTCCCTCTTGTCCCTCTCTTCTGTCCTCCTCTATTTCTCAGCAACGATAGCGGCGGCGGCTTCCTTAGCCTTCGCCTCCTCTCCTTTATTATGGTGTGAGTGACGACAGAAGATTTATTTGGTGGCTTCTACGTGGACGACGACATAAAATAAATGTTGACGAGATAATCCAAGCTTGATATAATAATTTTGCTAGTTTCCAACCATCGCCCCCTTTTGCTTGGAGCGATGCCTCCAAACACAGGTAGGAACATCTCGAGTGTCCATGATTCTTAATTTTAAGAGCCAACTTGCCGCTTCGTTCGCACTATGTGCTAGTGCAATGATGTTAGCTCTGCTGATAGCTGGGTAACCTTTATCGTATGTACCCTTTTTCCTTCGTTTTTCTTCCTAACGTCTTCATGTTTTTAGATTTGAAGGATCTCCTTCCCACTTTGTTTTTGCTTCCAGGTAAAAGGGTAAGATAATGACGGTCTTTGCAAATTGCTTTCTTGGGTTAGGAATGAGTGGAGCAATCCTGCCATCTGGACTACTTTTCTTTCAGTCGTTTTTTGAAACTTTTCCATTCTTTTATTACTATCATTTTTCTTCTTTTTCTTCACTTTAATACAAATTCTATTTGAAAAGACTTCGTCATGATTAATTAGAGTGAAAGTGTCGGCACGAACGTGTTTACCTCAGGTTCCTTTAGGGTGTTGGGCATCGTTCATTTGGTTTCGTGGCGCGTGAACAAAGGTTTGGAGAATAGTATTTGAGAATTTATGAAGTATCCATAACATAAAGTCGGGTTAAATCCTCACTTTATTGATGGAAAACGGATCATGTACATCCTTGTCATGAACTCTAAGCATAATACTTGTTCACTGAATCGGAGGAAACTAGAAAAGGGAGCTCGTGTCCGTCCATGTTTGTTAGTATCAACGCCCCTCCTGAGAAAGCCCTCCTCACTATATAGGGCCCTTCATAGTTTGTCGTCCACTTTCCTCTTAAGTCCCCTTGTCAAATGGAAAGATTCTTTGTTACCAACTCTCCTTCGCGGAATTCCCGTGGCTTCATAGTTTTTGTTAAAAGCTATGATCAATTTGCTCTGATATAGATGTCCGTTGTGGATTGCTGCCAATCTTTTCTCATCAACTAAATTTAACTGGTCGTACCGCGCTTTTATCCACTCTGCCTCTTCTAACATCACCTCCAAGATAACCCTTAGCGAAGGTATTTCTACATCTATCGGAAGCACCGCCTCCATTCCATAAACCAATTGGTAAGGCATCGATCCTGTCGAGGTTCTCACTGACGTTTGGTAACCGTGCAAGGAAAATGGTAGCATTTCGTGCCAATCGCGGTAGGTAACGACCATTTTCTCTATATTTTTCTTGAGGTTTTTGTTCGCCGCCTCAACCGCTCCGTTCATCTTTGGTCGGTATGGTACCGAGTTGTGGTGCTTGATCTTAAACGGTTGCAAAGCTCATCCATCATCTTGTTGTCGAGACTTTTTGCATTGTCAATTATTATTCTTTCTGGGAGCCCATACCGGCAAATGATTTAATTCTTTATGAATTTTTTACAACGCTTTTGGTGATGTTCCTATATGACACAGCCTCGACCCCATTACGTGAAGTAGTCGATGGCTACTAGGATGAAACGATGCCCATTAGATGCTTTTGGTTCAATCATCCATATGACGTCTATTCCCCATGCTCCAAAAGGCTAAGGCGATGACATAACGTGCAACTCGGATCTTGAAAGTGATGCTTCATACTCTTCTATGCTGTTGCTACAGTCGAAGCAAATTTTGGCAGTGATAGGGCGCACCTTTCCATTGCGAGAGATGAAGACGACCCTGACGCCCTGTCCCATTGAGTTTGAGGCACTGTCAAAATTCATCACCCATGTTTTTTGGACGAAGCCTTCCTTTGATTTCTCGATGTTCATTATACTTTCATTCGGAAAGTCCATCAACATTGGATATGGGTCCGAGATTGTATGTTCAGCCCGATGATCCGCCACTACACTCCCTTTAATGGCCTTCCTTGGTGTATAAACGATGTCCTACTCTGTCAGCAGCACTTTCCATTAGGCTCTTCGTTTAGAAAGGGTCGACTTTTCATAGACATACCGGATGGGGTCCATTTTGGATACTAGGGGCGTAGTGTGATTCAACATGTACTGTATCAGCCTTTTGGCTTCCCATGCAAGTGCTCGACAAGTTTTCTCGAACAGCGTATACGAGATTCATAGTTAGTGAACTTCTTGTTGGCGTAATATAATGCGCGCTCTTTCCTGCCCAATTCATCGTGTTGGCTCAACATCAGGCCCACCGAATTTCAAATACCGTCAAGTACAATATTAGCGGCCTTCCTGAAGTTGGTGGGACTTGAACCAGGGGGTTTGATAAACATTCTTTGACTTTCTGAAAGGCTTGATCACAATCTTCATCCCACTCGACATGTCGGTTCTTCTTTAGAAGCTTGAAAATGGGTTCACATGTTCGGGTCAAATGCCATATGAACTGACTAATGTAGTTCAAGCGTCCTAAGAATCCCTGCACCTCTTTTTACGTTTGGGAAGGTGGCATGTCAACTATCGCCTTCACTTTGTCAAGGTCCACTTCAATCCCTTTTTGGCTAACCACGGAACCGAGCCACTTTCCTGAGGTGACTCCGATCGTACACTTTTCTGGATTCAGCCGGACCTGGTATTTCCTAAGTCACTCGAACAATTTTTATAGCACGGCTATGTGGCCGTTTTCCTTTTTTGACTTTGCTATAATGTCATCCACATACACCTCTATTTCTTTGTGTATCATATCATGGAACAGCGTGACCATGGACCGCAAGTAGGTTGGCTTAGTGTTCTTCAGCCCAAAAGATATAACTTTATAGCAAAAGGTTCCCCATAAAGTGATGAAGGTGGTTTTTCCCGATCCTCCGAAAATATCTGGATCTGGTTGTATCCTGAGAAACCATCCATGAAAGAGACCATATGGTGATTCACGGTATTATTAAGGAGAACATCAATGTGGGGCAATAGGAAGTTGTCCTTGTGTCTTATCCTATTTAAATCTCTGTAGTCTATGCACATTCTTACTTTCCCGTTCTTCATAGGCACGGGGACTATATTAGAGACCCAATCTGTGTATTACGCCACCTGCAGGAACCCGGCTTCGTATTGTTTCTGCACTTCTTCCTTAATTTTGAATATCCACTCTGGTTTCATCCGCTGTAACTTTTGATTTACTGGCTTGCACTCCTCCCTTATTGGCAAGTGCCGTGTTACTATTTCTTCATCGAGGCCTGGCATATCCTGATAAGACCATGCGAAAACGTCCTGGAAGTTCTGGAGTAGTTTGACGAGCCTATCCTTTTCTTCTTGGTCTAAACTGTCCCCTACCTTAACCTATCACCGGTTCTCCTCTGTTCCCAAATTCACGATCTTTACCGACTCATAGAAAGGCTCCAAGGACCGCTCTTCTTGTTCTTGCATCCAATTTGGTTCTAGGTCAGACCATCACTGCTTCCTTAGTTTCCATCTCATAAACTGGGCGGTCAAAGTTAACTTTAGGGTTTTGAAACACATATGTAACCCTGTTGCACGAGGGGGATAGAAAAGGGGAAAACAAGAAAAGCGGAAATTAATAATATGGATGATACATGGATTGAGACTTATAAAAACATGCTTTATTAAACTTGGGAAAATATGATACATGCATTAAGGATCACATATAAAACACTAGGAGGCCCTCACTTCTTTTATTTAGTAGTCATATTTTAGAGTTATTACATCTGCGATGGCGAAGGTAACTGTAAAGACACCCAATTGCTCAACTCTTCATCAGGACGGAACTGGCGCACCCATTCTATTCCGGTCGTAATTCCCGTAACTCTTTAAAGGTCGGATCAATGTAGTTTTTCCTCACATTTATCTTTCCAGTGCTCCTGAATGTGCTTGTGATGTAAGGTATGAAGGTTAATCCTTCATCATCTTCTGTCCCACTTAACCTGGATATCCTCCTCCTTTTCTGTTCCCTTTGGATCCTACTTATATCATCACCCTTCTGAATGTATCCCAATACCGCACAGTTCTTATTTTGTTTGACCTGGATGGGTTCTTTCAACACCTCCTTCCATTCTGAGTAGTGGAGGTCCTCAACCAGGCATTTTGGTGATGTCAGAGTCGCTTTGTGAGCTGCACTACGCCCTACATATGCAACGTCCTTGATCTCGAAGGTCTAGAATGGGCTTTCTAAGCCTTCCCTGTGGCATCAATGTAGGGTATGTTCGAAACTCTAGTTACCAGCATATCTTCCTATATGAAAACCTCAACGAGCTTCCCATCAATTACGAACTTCAGTTTTTGTTGTAGGGACGATGGCACTACCCCCGCTGTGTGGAGCCACGGGTATCCCAACATAAAACCGTATGCAGGGTTTATGTCCATTACGTGGAATTCCATTTGGAAGGCCTTGGGTCCCACCTGAAAGGGTAGTAAGATTTCCCCTATGAATTTGCGCTTTGTGCCATGAAAGGCCCTAACCATTGTGAAGCGTGGCTTTAAGTTTGAGTCATCAACGGACAGCTTGTTTAGGGTAGATTTTGGGATAACGTTTAGTGACGAACCGTTATCCGCCAGGCATCGGTCTATCATGAAATCCTTTACACTTTAGAAAGATGTGCAATGCCTTAGTGTGGCCCATTCCTTCATAATGTATCTCATCTTTGTCGAAAGTGATTTTCCCGTTTGCCAAAACTGCTCTGACTATCCCATCAAAATGCTCTACCGAGACATCGGGGCAAATGTGCGCTTTGGTCAACACTTTTATGAGGCTCGTCGATGGGGATCAAAGGTTAAAATCAGGGGCAGGAGTGAAATCCTCGCAGGGGTGTGGTTAAGCTGCTCTACTACTTTGAATTCACTATGCCTTACAAGCTTCAAGAACTCAGATGCATCTTAATCACTAACTCTTGGTTTATAATCTTCATCTTCTTTCATCCCTTCGTATTTATCTCGAGGAGGAACACTATCTAGTTGAACAATTTCAGAATATGCTCTTTTCCCTTACCTCATTTATGCCCCTCTAACCCTTTCTGTCTCCTCTAGGTCATCAGGCACACCATAATGCCTATCGCTCCTTGTGATCTGACTTAACCCGTTTATATTGGGTATAGCTGGAGATTCTACATCGCGTTCATCTCCAGCTTCACACTCATATTTCCATGGGACAGCTTTAGAGCTTTTAAATTCGAAAGGTCTCGGGACCCTTATAACCAATGGTGTTACTTTTGAAGAAGATGGTGGTGGTCTTGTGGCGGCACGATAGTGAATCACAAGCTTAGGAAAGTCAAATTCTGGATTTTCCGGTGATGCCATGCAAATGTTAGCTGCTCCTTCGACTCCTGAGTCGAAAGTTACCAGTTTGGAGTCCATGAGCGCCTATAGCTTTTCTTTGAAAGTTACACAATCATCTATAGTATGGTCGAAATTGCTGCAGTGGTATAAACACTTGTCCCTTAGCCCTGCAGAAATACTTTACCCCTGACCGATTTTTAGGTAGCAACCGTCTACGAGGAGCTTGCATAGGTATTTGAGCGGTGTTTTAATCTCATCCACATATAGCTTCTCCTGATAAGATTCTTTCTTTCCGACCATAGCAACATTGTGTCCCCCGTGATTAGGGACTGGATTCTTATTGACGTTTGGGCGGCTTGGCTGGCCGTCATATTTCAAGCTTTTGTACTCTATATTTGAAGCTCTTGTAGTTTTTGACCACATGGCCAAGTGCCCCAACATGATACTCACACCGGACTTTTGGGTCGTACAAGATGGGGTACGGTGGTTCCAATGGTTTGAGTGGGACTGGAACGATCTGCTTGCTTTTCGGTAACTGAGGGAAGAGCTTGGTATACGACATTGGGTTGGGATCGAGTGGTTCCAATATCCTGTAATTGTTAGAACTGCTCTTCCCGTAAGCTCCAACCGGCTGGCCTCTTTGGTATGGCCTAGGTTGATTACCCTGGTATCCTCCCGACTGAATAGCAGGATTGGGCGCCTCCCTTTGTTGGGGCGTGAACGGTTGATTATGCACCACTGGAATGGCCGTAGCTACATATGGCGGTGTCTGGTTGCCTGTGGGCGGTCGAACCCATCCTCTAGCCTTTGGAGCTTCACATCGTGTGGCATTGACCTCCTCCCTTTTACAGGTGGCATTATGCTTCTTAAGTGGGGATCATGACCATCTACTCTGCCATGCTTAATCCCCTTCTCAATTCTTTCTCTGATTAGCAACATGTCGGAGAAGTTCATCATGATTATCCCCAACATGTTGTTGTAGAAGGAAGGCTTCAGAGTCTCAAAGAAAATCGAGACTAGCTCCTTCTCTGACATAGGCGGTTATACCTCGGCGGCCTTTTTGCGCCACCTATGGGCATACTCGCGAAACGATTCTCTTTCATCTCCATATTCCGCAAGTCCTCCCTATATGGGGTCAAATCTTGATTATGCTTATAATGCCTCATGAATGTAGCAGAAACATCCTGCCACCTTCTCACTTTAGTTCTTTCGAGCTACATCTACTGTCTTAATGCTGAGCCTCCTATGCTATTCTGGAAGCAATGAATCATTAGCTTATCATCATAGGTGTGGTTTTCCATGTTGTTGTAGTAAATTATCAGATGGTCTCGTAAGAGTAAAGACACTCCACCACTCACAATCTCTCTTCTAAGTATTCTCCCCATTCTTTGGATGGCGTGTCTTTGTGAAACTCAGAATGTTTCACGTGCTCAAACTTGGTGTCAACACCATCCCCACTAGCCTCTCCAGTTTCTCTTTCAGTTTTCTCTTGTTCATTACCAATCACGACAACTCTCATTTCTGAATGTCCTTCACCAGTTAGCTCTAAGAAAGGAACTTCTAAATCAACCTTTTGGTCTTCATATTCTCTGACCTTCCTTTTTTCACCCATCAACCTTACGAGCAACTTCATCTGTTCCTTAATTTCATCAAACCCAGCTAACCGTCCTTTTATCTCATCCATCTCTTTTTGGAGATTTTCCAGTGTTTGTTCAGTCATGATTCTAGCTTTAAGACGAGTCTAATATTGGTGTGCCGGGACTACTTAAAAAAAGGAGACTGGTACCGCTTGTTCACCATGAAAACTTTCGACATTGCTCTTAAAAAACAAAGCTTTTGTTCATGATGCATGATATGTATGACTTTTGAAAACATGCATGGATGTAGGGACAGTATCATCAACACATGACAAATGATTTATGAACAGGATCATCTTAACAATACAACATGCTAATAACATTCTACATACCACACTCTTACTAGTACAGTACTGACACCTGCGGTGCTTACTACTACACCACTTTTACAACCCAAAATATGACACATTGATCGCTTATTTATTACACAAAAGGAAACTACAAACTCTAGCTCATAAATTTTAACTTTGGTTCCAAACATGTTTTTGTAAGAAGCTATCTTCTCGTAGAGGTGGCTTAAGAAGGTTGATGTCTCCTCGCCTTCTTCTCCCATGGCTTCCATCATCTCCATGTGGTATTCGTCGTCCACTGCTAAAAAGCGCACCCTTTTTCGATGATCTAATTCATCCTCCCCATAGCTTGCATCACTGTGTGAATATCATCTTCATTTGCCTTTCACTCCTGTATTTCTCTTTCCAGTGAACTGGTTTGCTCCTCGTACTCCCTAACTTTTTGTTCAAGCATTCTAACCTGCGCCCCTAACCGGTAAATCCCATCTCTCTGGCTTTCAACGGCCCCAATGCCTTGGGTCGCCCTTTTATAATTTCCTGATTATTCTATTCAGATTGCGATTATCCGCCTCTTCCAAACTCAGCTGTCCCTCCTTAGCTTTAAGCTGCCCTTTCAGCTTGCGACTCTCAATCTACAGGTCTTCAAACTTACCCTTCAACTCTTCAAACTCTTCTACACTGACTCTGACATCTCGAGAACTAGACGCACCTATTCTCCTCTTACACCTTCCCCTTGGGAATCTTGTGGATCGTTTGCTCCCAGGATAATCATCAGTCACTCGGTCATGGATATCCCTCGTTTCTATGCAACTCAGCGTGCAGTCGACCCTCCTTGTCCTTTCCCAACTCACGAGCGCTGCTTCTATATTGGTTTTACGGTCGCCATTAGCTTTCCCTATCCCTTTCTTGTCTGGTATGAACTGTAGACATCCCATTTGTCTTATGAACATGGGAGGAGCATATGTTGTGCAACCCCTTAGTCCTAGCAGAGGGACCTATGGATTATCCCCACGTCTATACATCACATCCGTGTTTGTCATCCACAGGGCTCTGTAGTTGAGCTTACTTTCTTAGACGGTGGCAAAATACCTTTCCCATTGGCTTGTTCTGACGTTCTCGTACCCTCCTCCGGCTTGGATAAACTCATTAATCGTGCTGGTTAATCTGTGGAAACCTTTGTTGTCCTCGACATTCGGTATTCCCAAATCTGGTGATGGCTTCAAATGCCCAAAGATCCATGTGACTAACAAGGAAGCGCTTCCGTATAGAGTTTCTTTGGCTAGCTGGTAGTAGCTGTCAAGAGCCACGAAAATTTCTGCCAGCAGTCAAACTGTGGATCCTAATAATTGACGAGTTCTCACATCATAACTCCCGAGAATGGGATGTTGATCAGATCAAACCGACATCTGTATTTCTCACCCAAAATTACACTTTCTCCTCATTGGTGAACATTGACCAGGTGCCCCTTAACACTTCAGTTTCGTATATCGGTACCCGAATCAGATAGTTTGGCAGGTTTGGGGCGAGGGTATCCCCCCATCTCCTCTGACCACTGCCACCCATTGCCGCCGACCAGCTCATCCCACCTCTAGCTCTTGCACCTATGACTGTACACACATAGATACAATATGGAAAAAAACATCTAACGGGGTCAGTGGTCAGCACTGAGTGGTTATCTGAACTCGCGTATAACATAGACTGAAACGTAGGATAGAACATAGAATTCATCCTAGTCCCTACTCTAATAAAGTGACCATATGGTCCTGTAGTCAACAACCTAGCATCAGCCACCCCTAACTGTGTGGATAGCCTCATGGTGGATCAGACCATGAAACCACCCTGAAAAATAGTGTGAGCAATATCTATAAGCATACCTAACACGTCTTGCCTAAAACTTGAACATTAACTGGGGATTGCGCAATCCGAGGCTTTGTGACCAATGTATAATCATCATGAGCATTACTAGCTAGGCATATCCTATCCTATCATGAACTGTGGATCACACGCCACAGTTCTAACTCCAAGAGCTTATACTCAAAATATAATAACTGTTTGTACATAGATCACATGCTAATGTATAGCGTGAGAGCCCTCACTCATCATTCTGTCACAACATCTTTATAGTCTATCACACTACTGTACAAACTGAGAGGCTTCACTCCGAATCACATGCAGGATCCAATCATTGGATTCCCCAACATCCTATAAAGCATAACATAATCTTAAACCATGACCTTTAGAGGGGAGCTGACATCTCTGATTCTCACTTAACATGATTCCTTATTGCAAGAAACTTATTTCTAACATCCCACCTAAGTTAATGGCCAATATGAAAGGTCTAACCAATTGGACCCGATAACTATCCCGATCCTCGCAAGCCTTTGATACTTGGTCAACTACTAAGTCAACTCCATGAATTAATTAAATTAATTGGGTTTCCCACTCCTAACTTCTACTCAATGATTAAGATTCTAATCAAACCGATTTAAACCGCTGGCCAAAATTGCGGTGTCAGAATTCTCCCCTCCTACAAAAGGTTTTGTCGCAAAACTTGAACTTACCCCACTGAGCGGTGCGGATTTGACAGAACAGTATTCGAACCTCCGCGCTTACACCCCTACTTGGTAGCAAATGACCCTTACGTACAACAGAATGGAGAAGTGATTCTATTTTGTTTTCTTTGGTCATAATGATTTATACTCAGTTATTGTTGGCAGCTTCATAAGAGATAAATTTTTCATATAAAAAAAGACGTTATGTTAATTGGAATGAAGTATAGTAATTATTTCGTTATTTGAATATTTTTTTGAAAAAATTGTTATTAGAATTTTCAATTATCTTAAATTTAGAATTTAATTAACTATTGATCGGTGAGATCATTCGAGAGTATCGACGTCCTCACCTTATATTAATGGAATAATATTAAATTGATTGTGAAATCATTTTGAGTGTGCAATTAAATAGTAGTTTATTATTAAATACAAAAGTACTAATTAGTAGTTGTTTTAATTTAAATTCCATGCATAATTGATCACAATATCGGAAGGAGATGTTGGAGGCATGTGTTTATTGCCAGGGTTTGTCAACCGTGCTATTTTTACTTCAACTCGAAGGTTGCAACCTAGTAAGAAGAAATCATGACATGAAGACTTTGGGGTGCCAATTGTCATGCAACTAGAGACGCAATTTGATATGAGCTGTAATGCACAAAAGACGACCGAGACACGCTATCAAAAATGGTTTTCAAAACAATGAACGAAATCCAAAAAATCAGATGGAAAGTTACATAATTGACCACTCCATTGATGCCGAAGGGAGGGGCAAAGTCTCAAACGTGAATAGTGCAACGAAGAAGGGGTGAGAACTCGACTATGACAAACCAGAATCCTCTAGCCTAGCAACGACGTGCTTCAAACATCACAAATTCAAAAGACAGCTCTAGGGCAAAATTTACTTAAACTTTATTCTGGGTGTTCTACCAAACTATGTGCTCGTACCTCTTTATATAGAATTGAGAGGCCATGAAATTATAAGGAAACTAAAGCCCTTTTCACCAATGGAAATATAGGAGAAGGATTCCTTGCCTTGCAAGGAAAGGAATCCTCCTTACTTGTCAACCCTTACTCTTTATTGCTCGAATCGATGGAATTCGGTGACATTAGAACTTTGCACCTTCATTTTTATTCAGCATGATTTCTCTTAAACATGATGGAGTCTCTCTTTGCATCATAATATAACCCTACTCCAAAGATAGGTCAAGAACAGTCTGCTCCTTCCTGCGTTCTTGAAAAATCTTAAGCGGCTTTGACATCGGTGCAACTCGTTTTGTTTGTAAATCTTCAAGTGCTCCATTATCTTCTTGAACCCAAGCTAGGAGTGTTCTTTATCCTCATTGAAGTGTTCCTCTTCGAGATGCTTGAATTGACTCCACGATTTCCCAAAATTGGTGGACTCTCAATTGAGTGCGATTGGTTGAGCTTGAGTGTTTGGACTCCTGTGAACTTTGTTAGACACCACTAGGATGACCTTATCATGCCCTCCCTGTTAATTTACTTCCTCAAATCTTCCTAGTCATGATACACATGAGTTATTTCATAATCAGCACACAAAGATTGAAAATTATCATCATCAAATAAGGAACTTCCCTGAATAGTTGGGGTGTGCTCTTTGCGTGGCTGTTTAATATGCATCTCATATGTCAATCCTGGTGCTTCCCATGGCTCCAAAAATGTACATATATGCATTCCCTCCAACATGATATGAGAATGCACATCCAATAATTTTATGCTACTCCTAGCATTGTCTATGTGAAAAATCAAGATACTTCTCTATTTCAAAATCCATGATACTCCTCATGTAAACAAGAAAATCATAGTAGTAAGATCTCATGTTAGTGATAAATGCATTAGAAAGTTCGTAGACCATCATTAACTATCTAAATAGTTCATGACTAGTATTAATAAGCATTTCACATTCACTAATTAGATTTGCATATGTATGATAAAAAAGTTCTATAATATTCTTTAAAGGACCACTCAAAGAAAATCATTTATTCTTATCCATAGGTTGATTGATGTTATACTTTAAATGAACAAAATATAATACGATCTCAAAGATAGACATGATCCAACCAATCCTATCATAACTAGTTATAACCATCAAAGGCAAAAGCGATTCTTTATTCCTAACCCTAACAAGTTTTGTTCACTGAAATTTCCAAGCAAATGCTTGGTGGTATTCGTCGTGGTATCTCGACTTGAATCATCATCTTGGACTCATTCATCTCGTGTACTTGTAGCTCTTGTGTCCCCTCCAATTCATTCTATTCTTGTTGGGATGGCTTAGGAACACATTCAATCTTAATAATATCAAGAGTTGAGGATGCTTCCAAATGATTTCCTTCAAGTTCCTGCAACTTAGAAGAGACAACACTAGCAAGAGGGTGTGTCATGTTAGTTAAATCTAAACACTCCCCTCGGTGTGGCAACACAAGGGATTTCCTATCCACTAATGTTTGGACATCCTCACTAGGTGTATCTGACTTTTTTTCTCTCCTCTAAGCTTCAGTTGTTTTGAGTTCTTGATTTGAAACTTCTGTTGCCCTAGGTCTCTCCAATATATCTTAAGGAACTTCAATTGGTGTAAGAGCTTTTCGGGTGAATCTCTTTGATCCATAACCATTTAGCCTAAAGTAGTAGAGAGCACATAAGGCTAATTTCCATGGTTGGCCAAAAAATATTTAGGCAGCCTCCATTGGTACTACATCACATAACACCTCGTGACAATATTTTTAATACTAAAACGAATTAGGACTTGCCTCAACACTCTTAACTCTACTCTAGTGTTAAGCCCTTGAAGCTTGTATGGCTTCGGATGTCTTGTTGTGAGCAGCCCTATTTTCTTCATGAGAATGGTGCTTGCTACATTTGTAGAACTCTCTCATTCGATGACTAAGGTACACTCAAAATGCTTGATGATACAAGTGGGTAAAAAATATTCTCTCATCAATGTAGATCCTCAAAAGATGCGACAATGAGAGCTCCATGTCCAACAAGTGTGACTGTTGGCGGTGGTGCCAGTTCAGGTGGCTTAGCCTTGCTCTGTGGCTTTGGTTGAGGGGCTTTGAGCCTTTGTCGTATCTCCGCCAATTTATGGTTAGTGCACAAATAATGGACCTCTCAAAATCTCTCAATCTATAAATGTTCGAATCTCACCACTCGTTGTTTTGCCACTAGTGTTTCACTCATTTTAAACACAGAAACATATATGGTGAAGCAATTCAGTGAGCTAAGGTCTTAGGACTAGCAATGATTTTTCCATGCGTAGGATTCCCAAGAATATTGCAATCAAAACAACCATAATACTTAATCTGATCTATGACTAGGTAAAATTATTTTCTGCACTTTCAAAGTTTGGAATCTCGATTTTAAGCTTGTAAAGAACCAAAATATCTCTGCCCTAGTCTTGAAATCAACTATACTAACCCAAACTTTGAAAACGTGCATGGTGGAGGTGGTTGGATTGAAGGGTTTTGATGACCTCTTGGTTTTGCCGATTTTTCTTTGCTTTTCTTTGAAGATTACGTTAGAAGTTTTCCAGAATCCTTACTTCAAACAAGACAAATTCAAAAGACGGTTCAAGGCCAAAATTTATTTAAACTTTATTATGGGCGTTCTGCCTAACTATAGTGGTTGTACCCTCTTATATTGGAGAGGGAGGTCATGAAATAGAAAAAAATAAAGCCTTGTTCACCAAGGAAAGAAAGGAGAAGGATTCCCAAGGCAAGGAAATGAATCCTCCTTTCTTAAGCAATAAGTTTACACCAAGTCAACTCTTGCTCTTCAAAGACTAAATTCGGCCAAGGAGCTCTTTAGGAGGGCTTCTTTGGCCTTAGTCAAACCTACAAAGTCTGAATACAAATCCCAAATTAAACTACTAAAATGAGAATAAAAGATACGGGGGTATCGAATCCCTAAAGGTACTTAAAGCGCGGAGCTAATTTTCGGTAGGACAAGTGAAGTCTCTTCACAAGATGGTGACTACCAAGGGGTTGGTACCGTCGGAGAAGGACAAGGTGTGTTCATATTTGAAGGGAAAGTAGTAAAGGATTGAGAAGCATAGTGCTAAGAGGGCTTGAGCGAGGTATGTGCCTTTGATGCTTGAGTTAGAAGGAAGGAGAGTTAAGGAAATAAAAAGTGGAATAGAAGGAAAAGTACATGGGACGATGAGCATTATCCATGGGTTCATTCGTTGCTTTAAAGGTTTCACTTTTGAAAGACGGATCCCTGCACTCTTTTTGGGTGTCGGCTTCTGGGATTTAAGTGAAAGTTCAACATAAGGTTGGATCTTCAAGATCCTTGAAGGTATTTTAATGTAGTAAGAAAAATGTTAATGGGGTAACGGAAGCTCATCCAAGGAGAAATTGTGGATGGCTTGGGGATGAAAGGGGTGATAGTAGCAACTAGGT
Source organism: Linum bienne (assembly GCA_010665285.1). Classification (NCBI taxonomy): domain Eukaryota; kingdom Viridiplantae; phylum Streptophyta; class Magnoliopsida; order Malpighiales; family Linaceae; genus Linum; species Linum bienne. Next base: position 806,458 of record QMEG01002101.1, read on the forward strand.
TCTTTAATCCAGTGTTAGTAATAAGTTGGATGAACAAGGGGTATGAGCAGCAAAGATTAAGAAGGGTGGACGCAGTGGGAGTTGCATGACGGATAACCATCGAGGTTATTTGGTAAGCCACGTGTGTCATGCTCTATTGGTCACGGGAGAGGTAATCAATGCATTAATGCGAGGGGAACGGTCGTGGTTAGTATGTCGACCCCATCTGTAACAGTGTAAGTCACGACCATGGCCAGAGAACTAGCACATGCATGGTCTAGTAGATCATGAGCGTGACATGTGAGGAATCAATGGGTGTGGTAGTTCGTGACGTTACACACACACACACACAAAGACAAAGCATTCCAATTTAAGATTACTTGACAGTTTCTGAAGCATATGCTTCTTCTCCAATTTTTTTTTGGGGTTTGTAAGACCATGGGTTTGCCAGCAGAAACAATACCAATCTCGATTGAAGAGTTCAAAATTGAAATTGACTTTAGAGTAGGCACCAAATGTTGTTCGACCTTGGTCCAAGTAGTTCGAGATACGGGAGCTATAGGAAGCACTACTGCATAAAGAGTGGGAGACAGAGTAGGGATAATATCTGGAGCAACCATTATAGAAGTTCTTGACCGCTGGACCTGCTGATGATTCTTAAGAACATGTTTTGACTCTCACATGTAATTCACCCGAGGTATAGAAATAACTGTTGCCATTCTTCCAAGTGAAGGGGATGTCATTTTCCTTGATGACAATTGAAGAAGTGTTGGTTGGATGAGTTGATTGCAGGGAAATAAAGACAATGGCAGCATAGGATGTAGGAGCCTTGGCTAGAGGAGTGATCGGCTTAGCACAAGTCGGACTCTGGGTAACAGGAGCCTGGAGATCGGACATCATAAAATTAGGGGTCGGATCGGGTGGTCGGACCTCCAGAAAGAATAGAGGCGGAAACTAGAATTACGGAGTTGAAAGAAAAGCCATGACTTAGTTATTATGTTAATTTTGCCACCCATTCTTACAATTGGCTTTCTCAAAATCATCAAAGCACTTGCTTTTCATGTTAATTTCACCACACATGCCATAAATGATTACTCAAATATTGAAGATCAATGATCTCATAAAGCTATATAGGATCTTATATTGAAATAAAGGTACCAAAAAGAAGAAAAAAACTCTGCCATGACAATGATGTACTAGTATCTATATGTTAAATTAAGACCTGACATTGGTTGGAATTAAGTAGAGTGACAACTCTCCCTTCCTATAAAAGGTTTCATCTTGAAACTTGAATGTTAAAAACTTACCATGGTGGAAAGGGTTTACCTGCTAGGTAGTCCTCCACGACCTGTAGATAGCGTTCTTTCATGCCAGCCTCGGTGTCCCATGTCGCTGCCTCGACATCCCGATTTATCCAAATCAAGTGTTTATTTGCTTCTCAACTTATGGACCTTTCAGTCCTAAATCTGGGTTGGTTGCTCCACAAAAGTCAAGTCTCTCTATAGCTTAATCTCATCAGGCAAAATCACCTAGTTCGACTAGCCAATATAGGCCCTAAGCACACTCACATGGAATACATTATATATCTGGTCCAACTCTCTTGGTAAGGTTAGCACATAAGCCAGTGGTTCTATCCTCCGAATTATATGGGAAGGACCAATGAATCGAGGAGCCAACATTCCCTTCCTTCCAAACCGCATCACTCCTTTCGAAGGGGAAACTCAAAGGAAAACCTTTTCCCCTTCCTTTAAGCTAACCTCTCTAGCCTTTCTATCAGCATACTGCTTCTACCGATTCTAAGCTACTCCCATCTAAGCTCGAATCACTCTGACTTGTGAGGCTGTCTCCTAGACTCTCTAGGTCCAGTTAACAACCATTCACCCTCCCCATCCCAGAATACAGGGGTCCAACACTTTCTGTCGTGCAGTGCCTCGAAAGGAGCTACTCCTATTGTGATGATATGAATTATTATAAGCGAACTCCAACATTGATAGAACCTTCAACCAAGGTTCATCAAACTCCAACACACAAGAGCCTAACAGCTCCTCCAACATCAGGATAGTTCGATCTGAGTGACCATCTGTCTGAGCATGGTAAGCTTTAGAGAAGATCAGCTTGGTCCGCATGCCTGCATGCAAACCCTCCCAGAAGTGGGAGGTGAAACTGGGGTCCCGATCCGATACGATTTTCCTAGAAACACCGTGCAATCTCACAATATGCTCTACGTATAAACTTGACAAATCCTTCAGATTTGGCTTGAACCGAATGGGTATGAAATATGCTACCCTGGTCAATCGGTCTACTATAACCCACACTCATCCTTCCCATTGACCAACAGAAAACCAATAACGAAGTCCAAAGCAATGTCCTCAAACTTCCACACTGGTATACATAGGGGATGAAGCAATCCTCCTGGTGCATGATGATCAAACTTTGCTTTCTAGAACATTAAGCAACTACCCATATGCGGAATCACCTGCTTCTTCATACCAGGCCACCAGTAATGCTGACAAAGTGTCTGGTACATTGTCTCGCCTGGGTGTATGTCATAAGTGAACGAATGTGCCTCATCCAAAATATTCTTTCTCAGCTTCAACCCCGAATAGCATCAAGCCATCCCTCCAAGTGTAGGGTGTACCGTTACCGGTCGTCACCCGTTGCTGAGCTTCCACTACCAACTCGCCTATCGCTTGAGCCTCTATAATTTGATCCAACCGCAAGGGTCGAACTACTAATCTAGCCAGCTGCCCCTTGACTGGATCTACCTCCAACTCTATACCCATCCTCCTCAACTCGACCAGCTCGTTCAACCTCTCCTTGCTCAAAGCATCAGCCACTACATAGGCCTTTCCTGGGTGATAATCTATCACATAGTCATAGTCCTTAAGCAGCTCCACCCAGCGCCTCTGCTTGCTGCTCAGCTCCTTCTGCTCCATCACATAGTACTTGAGGCTCTTGTGTTCAAAATAATGCCTGAAAGTCTCGCCATCAAAATAATGCCTCCAAAGTTTTAGTGCGAAAACCATTGCCGCTAGCTCAAAATCATGGACAGGGTACTTCACTTCATGAAATTTCAACATGCATGCTGTATAAGCCACCACTCTGTCGTTCTGTATCATAATGCAACCAATCCCTGACTACAAAGCATCACTATAAACTACATACTTACCAGTCACTGGCAAAGTGAGTACAGGTGGGGACCAATCTACTATCGCCTCCATCTTCTGTGGGTCTACCTCAATGTCTCAACCACTAATCAAATGTCCAAGGAAGAGTACAATCCTCCGCCAAAATTCGCACTTAGAGAACTTAGCATACAACTATTCCCTCACCTGATTCAAATGGGGCATCAAGTAATAAAACATAGAACCTACCTCATTCTTCACTATCACCTTATTCAGCCTCCTGTAATTTATGAACATCCACATAGACCCATCCTTCTTCTTCACAAAACACACTCGGGCGGATGAAACCCTTCTCTAACAACTCCTGCAATTATTCCTTGAGCTCCTTCAGCATTACTGTTGCCATACAGTAGGGTGCTATGAATATAGGTGACCTTCCTGGCACCAACTCTATATCGAAAGCTACCTCCTGCAAAAATGATACCTATGGTACGTCCTCAATCTGTCCCTTTGCATCAAGGGTGACATGAGGTAGGTTCTATGTTTTATTACGTCATGCATTTAATTTTTTGGTATGACTCCATGATTAAGTGTTTACTTTATGTTGATGTTATTAATGTTATGATTAATTGTCTATGATATGTCTATGTTATTAGAAAATGATGCAAGTTTTGCCCTTAAAATATGACAATGCTAGACTAACTTCAACGGTAGACCGTTATGGTTTGAATTAGGACAAGGTTAGATGACGAGTGAGTAGTGAAGGAGAACACTATAGCTATATGATTAATAGGTGGATTAAAAGCATGAAGTCACTATCTAGACTATCACCCACAAGATATGTTGTCTGACATATACGTTCTCCTAGACATCCACAATTTACACAATATGTTGTCTGACGGATATGTTCTCTGAGAAATCCACGATTTACATGATATGTTGTTTGAGGGATACATTCTCGTAGACATCCATGATTTTCACGATTTGGGTGGTAGGCCTAGTTAGTTGAGTTAGGGGACATCCCTTAAGAATTAAGATACCTTAGATAAGGTGAAGAACAAGTACAAGAATTGTTGTCTTATAATTGACTTGTACGAACATGGGTCAAAAGAGTTTATATGGGTTTTTGAAGTGGAAACCCAATGACTCTTGGAACTCATCAAGTGTCTCGGTATATGATAACCCCCAAGGCGATATGAAGCACACCTCAAATCTTTGTATTACGCCCCAGACTTGAATTTAAAATAACTCCAAAACTCCTGAAGAATGAGGAGATGCAGCTGAGCGTCAATCTGACATTGCTCAAGAAGTACTCCTTGGGTAAGTTCTTCTACGGTTGCATCCACCCAATCGGGATTTCTTTCTCTTATGATGTTGATGTTGATGACCACAGTTAGTGCAGCTGGTAGTGTATGATGCTTCCAATACCCGAACCATGCCCTGGTGTCCATGAAATTGAAGAAAGGATGCAAACTCCGCTGGTTCTCGAAGCCGGAACATGTGTAGGACGCTATTGTTCTCCCTCCAAAGATGATGATGAGGGCGGCGGAGGTGCTCGACTAGTGGAAGCTAGAGTATTAGCAACATGTCCAAGCTTACTAAAAAGGAAAAAAACCACATAACAAAACATTTGAGAGCCACCCCCACACTTATCTGATTAAAGCATACAAACTCCAACTATCCCCTCTTCACATCACATTTACATTTCATTAAAAATTCATCACATCACAATAATCAATATAATCTAAGGGCCGCTTTCAACATCCATAATCCAACAGTCAAGAGCAATGCAACTCAATAGGGAGATATCTCAAAACACCTTAAAATTTTCTACCGAAATCGCAATTTTCGTCAAGAAAAACTCATCCAATCATGTAGAAAATCAAATCAACAGAATCATATCATACCCAATTTCATCACGACACAATTAATTTTCAAAATCCCAAAATTTGAAAATTAGGGTTCTTCACAAAATTCATCCGAAGATCAATCAGAGCACAAAATGGAGCAATCCGACGAAAATAAACAAGGGAGCAGCAAACACTAGTACTTAATTCCCCTTAGCCATGGAGACTCGATCGAACAAACACACAAATCCGGCAAAAATAGAAGTTGGGTGAAAAACGGGTTGAAAAAGCTCAAACGGGATGAAAATTTGATGGATTTTAATGTGATCGGAGCTGGAGTGACGCTGGTCCAGCAACGACGACAGAGTGAGTAACGATGGTGGTCGGCGATGTTGTTCGGCGATGTTGGTCGAAGGGGATGAAGTCAAATGTTGGATAAAATGTTGAGATTCTGCCGAAAAGGTCATGATAATATACAAAAAGTGCACTATAGATGAACAAAAGTGTGCCGCGCACTTTTGGTTTTTCAATAGCGCATTTCTAGAGATTGAAGTTACAAACGACGACGGAGCGAGCAATGATGGTGGTCGGCAATGTTGTTCGGCGATGTTGGTCGAAGGGGATGAAGTCAAATGTTGGATAAAATGTTGAGATACTGCCGAAAAAGGTCATGATAATATAAAAAAGTGCACTATAGATGAACAAAAGTGCGCCGCGCACTTTTGGTTTTTCAATAGCGCATTTCTAGAGATTGAAGTTACAAAATTGCACCAAAAGTGCGCTATAGTGGAAAAAAATACTAACTCCCGACATACGCTCTCTCCCATGAAGCGCCCTTTCTTTAAAGTCTTTCAGCTAGACGATACGTGGCCTTTTATTGTGCATCTTCGAAGTAATGAACTTCGACTCTGTAGGTAGGCTTGGCACTGAGATAGCGCTTGAAATGGTCACCATTGACCTTGAATGTTCCTTAATCTAGATGTGTGATCTCTATTGTCCCGTAGGAAAAAGATTGCGTGACTTCATAAGGACTCGACCATCTTGATTGGAATTTTCCTAGAAACAGTATGAGGCAGGAGTTCTTAAGTAGTACTTTGCCTCCCTCTTTGAGTTCTTTGACACTTTGCAGCTTTGCATCGTGGATGCGTTTCATCTTATCTTAGTACAGCGATGAGCTCTCATAAGTGTGAAACATGTACTCCTATAGCTGAAGGAGCTGATATTTACTTTCAGAGGCTGCGAGACTAGTACCCATGTTTAGTAACATCATGGCCCACCAATCCTTATGCTTAAGCTTGACCGATAGATGACAAGCCTTGCCATAAACTAATCGATATGACAAAGTGTCGATAGGAGTCTTGAAAGTGGTTTGATAAGCCCATAGAGCTTCATTGAGGAAAATCGACCAATCCTTACGAGACTGATGTAGTGAGATCTCAAGAATTTGCTTTAGTTCACGATTCGTCATTTAACCGCTTGCCTGAGGACGTAACCAGTGGTCATTAATAAGTTATTCCAAATTTTTTGCAAATTCGATCGAATTAACACTGGAACTAAGTACCCCCATGTCACTAATGATAGCGTGAAGGGTGCTAAAAAGCTTGAAAAGGCGAGTAATAAACTTTCCCACTGTCCTAGCATCATTATTAGGCAGCGCTTGCGCCTCTGCCCAATTTGATACATAATCAACAACAACTAGAATGTTCTTATTACTAAGGGACTATGGGAAAGGACCCATAAAATCAAACCCCCACACATAAAAAAATCTCTATAGACATGGATATTTTCATTTGCATTTCATTCCTATTTGAAATATTACCTGAACGTTGACATGGATCACAGTTCTTCATGAAAACTCCAGTCCTTCCAAATTTTCCTCCAATAGAAACCTTCATCCAAAATCTTCCAAGCAATGCGGTTTTCACTGTGATGTCCGCAGAGGGACTTGCGTCACAGCAAAACATGATTTTGAGCGACTCATGCGCAGTGACACATCACTCAATCAGACCCGAAATGGAAGACTTAGGGATCATCCAAGATGTAATGCTTGGGGTCATAAATCAGTTTCCTCCATTGCTAATGAGTGTAATCCTCTCGAAATGTCCCAACAACGAGGAAGATAGCTATCTCGACATTCCATGAGTGTTTGTTTGGGTGATGCTTTGATACTTTCTCTACTTCTTCTAAAAGGAACAGTTGTTCATTCGGGAAGAGCTCATTGATCTCTTATTCAGAAAATCGACCTGGAAGAGGGCCCTCAAGGCACAAAAAGATGGTATGTTACAACATTTTATTTTCTCTTGGTCTTCTGGCTCGATTGGGATCTGGAAGTAACAAGACATCCCATCTAGGAAGTAGTAAAACTCATGACCGGTGAGGCGCTCTAACATTTGACCAATGAAAGGCAGTGGAAAGTTGTCTTTCTTTGTAGCATCGTTGAGGTGTCTGTAATAAATACACTAACTGTCGTAGTAAGGATGAGCTCTCCCTTGATGTTAGGCATAGCGTGAATCCACCCTTGTTTGCCACAACTTGTGTAGGACTAACCCAACAAGTGTCAAAAATTGGTTAAATGATACCTGCATCTAGTAGTTTGAGTGACTCCTTCTTCAAGAATTCCTTCATAGTTTGATTCAAACGGCATTGTGGTTGTGGTATAGGTTTGACAGAAAGCATCCAAGTTGATTTTGTTGGTGCAAAATGAGGGACCGATTTCCTTAATATTAGCAAGCATCCATGCTAAGGCTTATTCATACTTCTTCAAGAGAGCTAGAAGCCCCTCCTTCTACTGAGGTTCAAGCTTTGAGTTGATGATGACTAGTAATTCCAAACCCTCTTTGTGATATGCATACTCTAGATGTTATGGTAGTAGCTTGCTTCAGAGCTAACACCGGTGGCTCTTTATAAGATGTAGATATCTTCGGGATCTTTGGGAGTTCTATCATAGTGACGCACCAGGGTAGGTCTCGAGTTGTTCAAGGACTTATACATGTGCCTTCTGATCCATGTCATTGATCAAGTCGCAATAAACACATATAGCAGTATAAACATATCCAATAAGCGTATGAGAGAATTCAAACATTTTAGAAGCATCTTGATAATTGTCAGATAAATTATCATCATCCCAAGCCTTAGAGTATTCCATGCCATCTTATAAGTGAAAATGGAACTCATCCTATCCTAATTTCAAAGTTAGACACCCTTTACAAACAGCCATCACAGCTGCAGTAATAGCAAGGAATGGACGTTCTAACAAAATATTTCAATCATTCTCATGAGTATCTAGAACAACAAAATCAGCAGGAAATTCAAAAGGTCGTACACGAATTGGAACATCCTCTATGAATCCCCAGAGTTTTACCAAAGACCTATCAGCAAGTAGAAGAACCATCTCAGTCTGTCTAAGTTCACCTATATCTAGTATCTCACACAAACTATGTGGCATCACATTTATAGTAGCACCTAGATCAACAAGACTTCGACCAACTTTAATATTCTTAATAGTGCAAGGTAAAGTAAAGCTCCCTGGGTCTTTTCGCTTTGTCATTCCGACTTGGATGGCTGCGCCTTCTTCATATAGGGAGACCTCTGTTGCATCGCTTAGATTGATCTTCTTGATTAGCACATCCTTCACGAACTTGGCATATACTAGAATCTTTCTGAAAGTCTCTAGGGAGGTTAGTGCAACCTCTTCCTTCAGGTGATTTTAAGAAATCTCTCAAACTCTTGTGATTGCCCCTTCTTCTTTACTGCTAATGGGTATGGAATCATAGCATGCTTCTTCATTTCTTTTAGGGTGAGCACAAAATTTCTGTTTACTAGTTTTCAAGCTTTAGGAGAAAGACTGGTTGCCTCCACATGTGTCTCCTCTTCCTCGTCTGGAATGTCAATAGCAATATCATTTGACACCATCTCTGGCTCTTCAACGGATATGGGATTTCCCTAAATCATCTTTCCGCTCCTCAATGAAATTAATTTAGCATCTGTATGTCCTTTTTGTCTATTGTTGGGGTTTTTGTTTAGTCTTCCCAGGAGCCGTCCAGAAGGTCTCTGATAAAACTTTTGTGCCAAAGATGTGTAGGACGCATCCAAAATAATTTTTTGATTTGTCAACTACGCCTGGATGGTCTTAATCATCTAGATAATGTCATCATTCAATCCGCTAGTGGTCACCAAATTTTGTTGTGGTGGTTGCTTAGGTGGCTTGTCTGGAAATCCTAACGGTCCTTGGCTGCTTGAATTTCCTTGAGGAGTGCTTGCATTGTAGTCCTCCACTCTAGGCTTGTAGAATCTGAACGAGGATATGCATGTTGGAATTTTCAGCCTCCGACATTCTTTGCTCTGAAGTCCTCAAACGCAAAGAGTTGGCTTAGAGTATTTCATGCCATCTTTTATGTGAAAAGGAACCTCATCATGTCCTAATTTCAAAGTTAGACAAGTCTTGCAAACACCTATCCCGGCTTCAGTAGTAGCCAGGAATGAACGTTCTAACAAAATATTACAATCATTCTTATGTGTATCTAGAACAACAACATCAGCTGGAAATTCAAAAGGTCCTACATGAATTGGAACATCCTCTATCAATACCTTAGGTTTTACCAAAGACCTATTAGCAAGCTAATGAACCATCTCAGTCTGTCTAAGTTCACCTATATCTAGTTTCTCACACAAACTATGTGGCATCACATTTATACTAACACCTAGATCAACAAGACTTCTGCCAACTTTAATATTCTTAATAGTGCAAGGTAAAGTAATGCTCCCTGGGTCTTTTTGCTTTGTCAGTCCGACTTGGATACTACGCCTTCTTCTTATAGGAAGACCTTTGTTGCATCATTGAGATTGATCTTCTTGTTTAGCACATCCATCAAGAACATGGCATATACTGGAATCTTTATGACGTGTAAGGCACTATGCGAGTATAACAGAGCTGCATCAACTTCTCCATCGCGATTGGACAGTGATTGTGACTCACATCTATCGAGAAGGATACCGTGTGACCAACCTTTTTCGGTTATCTTGGGCATTCCCTCCCTTTGGGAATGCATATTGTTAGTTCATTGCCTCAGAATATTATTGATTGTATTCGTGCTGATATGATTGGGGTTTCCTCCCCACGAGCCATTAATATTAATAATTAGGACCTTGAGTCCAACCTTTCTAGCAAAAAAAAAGAATGGGTGGGAAAATAAATGTGGGAGTTCGCAAGCAAAACAATCGTCTATAACATGTTACATGTGTAACATGTTGTAATCATTTATAACTAGTTACACGAGTAACAAGTTATAATCGTTTGTGATAGGTTATAATCGTCAGTAGTCAATTATACGAGTAACATTTTATAATTACATGTAACATATTATAAGCATTCATAAAAAATTAAAATTATATGTAACTAGTGAATGCCCTAATATTAGTTATATACTTAATTACACCATATACCATTTAACTTCTAAAATCATTACACACTTTCCATTTAAATTTTATTTAGTGCACCTGTTACCACTAATCTCATTAGTTGATTTCAACAACTACCACTAAGCTAAAATATTTGACTGAAGTTTGATGTGGAATGAAAGGAAGTTATAAAGTCAGAATCTGACATGGCAGCCGCATCATATTAAATTTGTCCTTTCTTCCCCTTTTTCTCTCTTTTTCTTATATTCTTCTTCTTGGTCGGACCTCAACAATGTTCCTGCAACCAAAAGCCTTCATTCATCAATATCTGGTCCTAACAAGATCTATCTTCTATCAAATGCATGTTCTCTTCCTTCCCTCTCATTTCCATCTCTCTAATCCCCACCACTTTTGGCGTTTTATACGACTTAATAACTAGTTATACGAATAGTTATTTACACAACTTAATAACTAGTTATAATCATCTGTAACTAGTTGGACCGTAGAAAAATATCTTATCACATAAGAGTAAATTAAATGACTAATTATGAAAAAGATGATCGAATTGAAACACCCACCAATCTTCTTCTCATATGAAATCCCTAACCAAAATCAAATTATTCAAATCATTAATTCACGATAGTAGCATTTTCATTCATCATACTCTATATTGTTTGATTCATCATTCATTTCCTTCCTCCAATATGGCTCGAAACAACAATGGAATATTGTTTGGATAGGGCAATGCAATATGCTTCATCACTCCATCGCTACCTCGCTTTTTTTATCCGCATCGCATTGCAGTTTAATATGCGGTGAATTTTTTTGAATAAGCAATTTCTGATGAGGCTTTGAACCTTGTGCCAGAGAACACTTATGTATATATGTATATTAAAATGTTGGTACTATATATGTCTCTTGTTTGATAAAGGAATTCATGGGTTAATTATTTGAATGGAAGATGATAATTGAGTTTGAATGAAAGATGATAAATGAGTATTAATGGGGTGGGATATGGGTTTAGTATGAACGAAAGGGAGGATGAAAAAGTGATTGCTCTATTTTTTTTCTTTGGTCCTAAAGATTTATACTCCGTTATTGTTGGCAGCTTCATAAGAGGTAAATTTTTCATATAAAAGTAAAAAAAGATCTTATGTTAATTAGAATGAAATAGAGTAATTAAATGGTTCGTAACATTTTTTTTTTTGAAAAATTCGTTATTTGAATTTTGAAATATCTTAAATTTAGAAACTAAATAATTATTGATCGTTGACAGTATTTCTAAAAATTGAACAATTCAGATGGATTTAAATAGGTAGGAGTAGTCAGTAATTCGAGACTACAGAACTCCTCACCTTATATTAATGGAATAATATTAAATTAATTGCGAAATCATTTTGATAATGCAATTAAATAGTAGTTTATTGTTAAGTACAAAAATACTAATTAGTAGTTGTTATGATTTAAATTACATGCATAATTGATCACGATGTCGGAAGGAGATGGTGGAGGCAGGACTTTGTTGCCACAGTTTGTCAACTACAAGAATTGGTCTCCACACTGCCATGTCTGGAACATGGTAGAACGTGTTGACAAACTAGCAAGAATGCTTAGAGGATGCAGAATTCGTAAAGGTATTGAAAGCACAGAGCCGATGTTCAGTAGGACAAGTGAAGGGGCTGGTACCATTACAGAATGATAAGGTGCGTTCATATTTCAAGGCAAACTAGTAAAGGATTTGGCAGCATAGTGCTGAGATGGCATGAGCGAGATACGAGCCTCTATGGCTCGAGTCAGAAGGAAGGAGAGTTAAGGGAATAAGAAGTGGAATAGAAGAAAAGGTTATGGGACGATGAGCATTATCCATGGGTTAACTCATTGCTTTTAAGGCGTTACGTTTGAAAGGCAGATCCTTGCACTCGTTTTGGGTGTCAGCTTCTTGGATTTAAGTGAACCTTTAACATAAGGTTGGATCTTAAAGTGCCTTCAAGGTATTTTAATGTAGTAAGAAAATGTTCATGGGGTAGTGAAAGTTCATCCAATGAGAAATTGTGGATGGCTTGGGGAAGAAAGCGGTGATAGCAGTAACTAGGTTTTGGAATCCAGTGTTAGTAATAAGTTGGATGAACAAGGGGTATGAGCAACATAGATTAAGAAGAGTGGAGGCAGGGGGCGTTTCATGATGGACAACCATCGAGGTTATTTGCTATCCACATGTGTAATGCGCTGTTGCTCATGGGAGAAATAATCAATGGACCACATGTGTGGTACAAGGGGAACGATCGTGGTTAGTATGTCGACCCCGCATGTGACATTGTAAGTTACGAGCATGGCCATTCAACTAGCACAAGCATGGTCTAGTAGATCATGAGCGTAACGTGTGAGGAATCCATGAGTGTGGTACTTAGTGACGTTATAGCCCATGGGGAGCTCGAGACTAGGTTGTCGATGGGGAATGGAGACAACATGAGATGTGTGATAGGCAAATTGTTGATGGATGACTAGAAACTGTGTGGCGGGCCTGCTGGTTGTAGGCATGGTGCGCCGAGGGGCTACGCTTGTGGATAGTGATGCGATGGGCTAACTAGAGCACCTGATTTGGCATGGAGATACGGTGTCATCCTTATTTGAAACCCTATTTCATGCAAAAAGCTGGAGGATGCACATAGTTGATCCTAGGACGACTCAAAGGTGAGTTAGACCGGGAACAATGGTATTGAGGCTTGTATTTTGGTGTTTTAATGGCTTTTAAGGAGGTTGCCAGATAGTGGTGCTCGATGGGTAGTGAGCTTGAGGGGTCGGCTCTATTTTGAGCATGGTCCAAGTGGCTTAAAGCAATTGGGGATAGGCTTATGTTGCAAAGTCATACCCAACCTAGCCATGGGATCTCACCTCAGTTAGGAGCGGTTTTCTAGGGTCGAGCTTGAAGGAGTTTGGTGGGGACAAGAAATGAGCCCAAAGTTTCCGCTTGAGTGGATCGAGCTAGATTTAGGAAAACTGAGATGTGGACCACTGTCGGTCTTCTAGGACATGGTTGTGGTTTGAACTTGGGTCATTTACGAGAATTGGACCGGTTGGGTCGTTGAGGAGGAAGGCACGTAAGGGCCCTTTGCTACCAAGTAGGGGTGCAAGCGTCGGGGTTTTGAAAATTGTTGCGTCGAATCTTTCCCCATCACTGGGGTAAGGTTTATGTTTTGCGATGAAACCTTTTGCATGAGGGGAGAGTTCTAACACCCTAATTTTTGCCAGCAGTTTAAATTAAAATCTTACTCATTGAGAAGAAGTTGGGAGTTGGAAACCACATTATTTTAATTATTTCAAGGAGTTGACTCAGTAGTTGACCAAGTATCAAAGGCTTGCAAGGCTCGGGGTTAACCAATTGTATTCCAAGAAACTTAAAAGATCATCGGAGAAGATAGCCTTTTCGTAAAGTTAGGAAAGTTCAGTGACCAAGGTGCAAGTTTAAAAAGATAAGTGACCTTTTGGTAGCTTATGTAAATTTCAAGGGCTAGATTATAGATTCTAGAAAATTGGATGACTGATCTGTCATCAGTATAATGTCAGGGACTAAATTGGCAATTTTTCCAGTTGGCCAATGGAAGGACGATTCTGCCCCTGCAAGTTTCAAAATGTTGCAAAGAAGTAGTTGGAGCATCACTTGGTCGTTGAGCATAACGCACGGTCAGAAACTACGTATTTGTGGCAACGAGAGGAATGATATCAAGTCAGAATCACATGTGTCAGCTCTCCTCAAAAGGTGGGGGTTTAAGATTACGTTCTACTTTATAAGTGTAGAACTGTATTAGGATTTCGGGAATCCAATGATTGGATCCTCCATGTGATTCGGAGTGAAGCCTCTCAATTTGTACAGTAGCGTGTGATCTACTATACAAAACAGTTATTATATTTCAAGTATAAGTTGTTGACGTTTGAACTGTGGCATGTGATCCACAGTTCATGAGAGGCTAGGATAGGCCTAGCTAGGTTAGGTCATGATGATTATACGTCCATCACCCACGCTCGGATTGCGCAATCCCAGTTAACATTCAGGTTTCACGCAAGACGTGTCGAGAATGCTTATAGATGATGCTCATACAGTTTTAAGGATGGTTTCATGGTTTGATCGACCATGAGGCTATCCACATAGTTAGGGGTGGCTGATGCTAGGTTGATGTTTATAGGACCACATGGTCACTTTATTAGAGTAGTGACTAGGATGACTTCTATGTTCGATGGTTAGTTTCAGTCTATGTTCTATGCGAGTTCAGATAGCCATTCAGTGCTGAGCATCGACTCCGTTAGATGATTGTTTCCATATTATATATGTGTGTAGAGTCACATGTGCAAGACCTGGAAGTGGGATGAGCTGGTTGGAGTTTTGATATCATTTTGTATATGCTTTTGATGTATTTAGAACTTGGGAGTTTCATCTCCTCTCTTTATGTGTTGTCTTTTGGGATGAGGGATACTTGACTGTCAGGATTTGAAATATGTTTCATGTTGACCATACTTCCATACATATTGTTTACTATGCTCAAGATGTGTTTGGACGACATATGATTTGCCTACATCTGTCTAATGTCCCTCTTCATGTCTTTTGTGAGCTGGTTTCATTAGCTATTTCCTTCAGCAAATAACTCAAACTTGTGGTTTTGGAAACCCCTAACTTCCAACGCTTACACTTTTATAAAACACCGGTAATCAACCATTCCCAGCTAACACTTATGGGTATAGCCCTCAAACACACTTTAAACCTCCAATCCGACTTCTCAATCTTTTTTGTAGATTTAGAATCCTCGAATGATCTAGAAGTATATGACTCACTCTTATAACTATGCTTGCATATCATATACCCGGATTCCATTTTATGATCCCCTATTCAATTAAAACCATAAAACCAAGGCGATATCCTTTATCGCCACACTGATTGCATCAACTGTGTCGTACAGAATATGGAACTTGAAAAATCCAGTGTAATCAATAGCCCCTTTCCCATCATCACCGACTACACTAGCATTTTCATCACTATCTATAGAACATCCCTACAAAGTATAACAAAACCTATCAGTCGATCTAATATGTTCCACTTGTTCCTTCCTCTAATGAAATTCACTAAGTAATCCTATGCGTCAGTCTAAAATGTTTTATGAAAAATAGGGGAACTTATTGTATGGCCCATCACTGCAATCACTTAATTGAAAAATATCCTCACTTGATAAATTGAATATGTGCATAATAATTAATATAAAATCAGTTCATAATAATTAGTAGAAAATGAACATACAAAAAGTAACCTAATTAACTAATTAATTTGGCTATATAGCAAAGTTAATAATAAATCTATTTTTTTAAATGGCTCAGACATCCGAAGTGGACTGCTCGACACTTGATCTGGCCTTTGGACGACCATTTGTATGACCCAACAGTCCAAAGTGGATGGCCAAATCAAGTGTCTAGCAGTCAATTTTGGACGGTCGGGTCTTACATATGGTCGTCCACTTTGGACGGCTACATTAAGTTTCGAGCGGTCCATAATGGACGGTCGGGATCAATTTTTGAAAGTTAGCTAGAGAAATATCGGAAGATATGAAGGTGGCAGTGGTCGGTGAAGATGGGCGGCGGAGCTAGCGACGAAGGTAGAGGAGGAGGTGGGGTAGAGGCGATGGATGTAGTGCGGCGGCGGTGCAGTGGCACAGGTGGTGGTGGCAGTGCTGGTGGTGTGTCCGCAGTGGTGGTAACTCGGAGAAGTGAATCAAAATATGACTGTGTTATGAATTTATTAAACCCATGGTCAAGGCCAATGGGCATTCACGTCATACATATAATTTCAATCTAGGGCATTTTTTTCGAAACTTATGGCAACGAATAGCAACTCTCTAATTATAATATTAATTCATGTATAGATTTGCATATTAAAAGTTGTATGTTTAATTTAATTTATATAACTTATCGATCAGAATGTCAACATAAAGTGTTATCATGGTGATACAGATCGATCAAATAAGGTAAAATTTGAGTTAATTTAATAGTTTTGGAGAATTTGAAAACTATAACATTAGTATACAGGTAGAGTAAAGTTGTACTGAACCCAAACTGGGGAATTACGATGTGATTTTTTATGTTTATATTAAGTAGTTATTTTACTTTTGATAGTGTGTATTGGTAATATTTTTATCAAAATAGAGACCTTTCAATAAGTACAAGATAGAAAGCAATAAACAAACGAGCTATACTTACACTAACCTCATTACTATATATGCACATACTTTTTATTTTATTTTATGAAGCTAAGTAATGAGAAGACGATACGAGATGAAGGAAGGAGAATAGTTCTTATTTAGGTGTATCTCAAACATATATGGAGAGTATTATTTATAGGCTAATGATATCATAACCTACAATTTATAAGATTAATACAAATCAATGAGTGTAATTGAGTACATTGATTCACATGATCAATGGATGATGAGAGTTATAATGGATAGTCAAATGATATAACTAATACACTCATAACACTACTTCGTAAATTTTCATTGGTTAAAGATATCATTCGTCGAATATGCTTTTGATACTGCCTCGTTAAAACCCTTACAAGGAAATCCTAGTGGGAAAACCATGGGGAAGGGAAAAAGAGTGCACTTGCGTATTGACTCCCCCTAATGACCATATCAGTTGAGATCCTTTAAATGGCCAAACTCCAAATTTATGGACAAGCTTCTCAAAAGTTGAGGAAGATAGAGACTTGGAGTCTTTGTGAATAAATCAGCCAAGTTATCACTTGAGCGCACCTTGAATATTTTAGTTCATTTTGTACACATAATGTATGCATCAATATGATCGATAGTCATCCATAATATTCACATGACACTTTCTCTTGGATGACCATTAGATGAGAATATGCCTTATTAAAACCTTACTAGGAAAGCCCTATGAGATAAAAACCTAATGAAGGAAAAAGAGTACATATAATCATCACATTATGTTACATTATTTTCTTTCAGATCGGAGATATATGCAAAATTATTCCATGAATCATATTTAGCCACTGAAAGTAATGGTGGTGTGGCTTTATTAGCCGATTTCACAAACCAAAGAATAGTGGCATTATCATATTCAACAAAGTCAAGGCTCACTAAGTGCTCTAAATGCACTGACATACAATACTGCAGAACTGAGTAGTTCTCATTTCATTATGAAGATCAATTACAATCACCATATAATCTCATATTGTGATCTTACCACAAGCTAGGCAATTATAGCCATGATATATCCTTATCAATTTTATAGGAAATTGTTTAGGGTAAAACTCATTCCCTTAAAACATTGCCAAACTAATCAAATAATGAAACGTAAATGCATCCACCACACGTGAATATATTTCTCATAATCAATAGATTATAGGTTTGTTGTACAAAATCTTTCAACATGAGATGTCTCACAAGTTGCAAGACTCATACTCAGATAAACATATGTCTTATTTGCTTTACATCTCCATATATAAAGACTTTATGTCTTCAAACTTTTCATTTCTCTTCGGAATTTGTTTTTGCCTTGAATTGAAATTTTTCAACCAATGATTTCTTTCTTTGCATGCATTTTGGATCATGATTCTCATTTTCAACTATCATATTTAGCGTTGCATTATACACAAAAAATTTATCAACGTTGACTTCATTGCAGTTCCATTATTTTTCCATCCAAGATATAAATAAAGGAGATATCTAGTTATGTTTATATCTCTCAAGTACCTAAAGCTCTTCTTGACCTCATTATTTGTTTCTCTTGGTGGTGTTTATGAAATAATCTTAACCTCAATTTGACCAACTTGATATATAGCTCCATTTCATTTTGATGATTTTTCTTCTTTGGAACTGAGTGGTCTACCACGTTTATGCTGGTTTTAGACTCATTTTTATGTCATATTTCCCAATATCAAAATATTTTTTACTTGAGCATTTCAAGTTAGCACATGAGAGCTTTACTAAATTTGGGTTTGTAAAGTTTCTGGCAGTTGATGAATTACACTTGGGTACTTCAAGTTCATATTGTTTAGTGCGAGGATCGAAATAATATAATGATAATTCATCTAATCTCTTGGCCAATTCTTGTTTTCTCCTCCTAATGTTGAGAAGGTTGAAGGAAACCTCCAAACGAGTCAGCAATAAATCTCTTGATAATGATGTAACTATTTTACCAGTGATGAACTCTTAATCGATGTTGAGAGCCTATCATAGATTGTGGTGGATCAATTCAGATGTGTATATAGATATATGCATAGATCGGCAATATGTATGTGGTTTTAACCCAAAAACTAAATATAATGAGGAATTCATAATAATTGCTTGGCATAATGCAAATTTGTATTGTTCATGTAAATAACATGTGCACGATAATATTAATTGAAAATATTATTTCTAAAATGACAAATATTTTTTATTGGATAGTCATGAAAATATGCTCATAACCAAAATGATTGAGCTATTAATCCCATAAACTCTTGGTGGCTAGACACATGTGACCATCTATTTGATAAAGTAATTAAAATAATTGGTACACATGTTAGGTGTATGGATTCACAAATATCAATGTTGCTCTACAGTCAACTCAACTGATTGTCCCGTTGAGCCTACCAAGGCAGAGCACTCTCAGAAAACAAGATCTGCCAAGCTGTCTGCTTCTACTGCCAAGGCAGACTTCCCTCCTCAAAAGATGCCAGCCACTGATCAATCGACTCCAAAGTCAATTCTGAAGTTTGCTAAAATATAGTGGGCGGTAGAATGGGGGGAGGTTGCTGAAAAGCTGGTGCTTTGTGCATCTCCTGATATGTCCCCACTGACTGCTCTACCTGTTGAGCATCTCCACGACTGCGGCTACGACCACGTCCCATCGAGGATGACAAGACAGATCCTAGTCGGATCCAAGGAAATAACATCGAGATCAATGTTCATGGACTCTAAATTTTCCACCCCAACATACATCGTCGAAGGAGCAGGAGGCACAAACACTACATCCCAAGCATGGTCCAACCCCTTTTCTTCCATAATACTACGATCAAACTATCTGTCAGGCAAAGCGACAAAGAACTTGGCGACCACCCATCCCAAGTGAAGTGGCCGGCTAGTACACATGGCACGGAAGAAAATGAGCTCGTCCTTAATGACATGGTGGGATCCCCTCTCTTGCCTATCCCTGTAGGAGAGACCGTAGCGAAAGAACATGTGGAACATGTTTGTGAATGGGTGGCGAATCACAGTGTAAGATGATGTGGAGGTTGTCATTGAATGTCATAGCCCTCCGGATCACATCAAGGTAGTTGCGCAGCATGGTAGGGTCGTCGTCTTCTTGGTAAGGCCGAGAGAGTTTATTTGGGTTTTCAATCTGGAAACCCAATGATTCTTGTAACTCATCAAGTGTCTTGATATATTATCTCCACCCAAGGAAATATGAACCCTCGAATCTTTGTATTGCGACTTGGTTTTAAAAGAACTCAAAAACTCCTAAAGAGTGAGGAGATGTGGCTGAGCTTCAATCTGACGTTGCTCAAGAAGTCCTCCTTGGGTGAGTTTTTCTTCAAACCGCTGATTTTGTTCGAACCCGATGCTTACACCACTAATTGGTAGCAAACGGCCCTTATTTTCCTTCCTTCTCAAAGAACCAACTGGTCCACTCCTCGGAAATCATCCAAGGTCAACCACAACCATGTCCTAGAAGACCGACAGTGGTCCACACCTCTGCTTGCCTAAATCTAGCTCGACCCACCCGAGAAAAACTCTGGGCTCGTTTCCTGCCCCCACCATACTCCTTCAAGATCCACCCTAAAAAACCGCTCCTTACCGAGCCGAGATTCCAAGGCTAGGTTGGGCATGCCTTACCAACATAAGCCTATCGACTTTGGCCTTAAGCCACCGCCAACCATGCTCAACACAGAGCTGACCCATCAAGCTCGCTACCCATTGAGCACCACTACTTGGCAGCCTCCTGAGAAGCCACTAAACAACCAAAGTTGAAGTCTCAATACCATTGTCCCCAGTCCAACTCACCTATGAGTTGTCCTAGGATCAACTATGGGCATCCTCCAACTTTCTACATGAAACCGGGTTTGAAATAAGGATAATACCTTATCTTCATGCCAAATCGTGTGCTCTACTTTGCCCATTACATCACTATCCCTAAGAGTAGCCCCTCGCCGTACCATGCCTGCTACCAGCAGGCTCGCCACGCTAGTGGTTAGCCATCCATCCATGATTTTTCAGTCACACATCTCATATTGTCTCCATTTCCCATCGACAACCTAGTCTCGCCCTCATCATGGTCTGTAATGTCACTAACTACCTCATATGTGGATTCCTGACATGTCGCGCTCATGATCTACTAGACCATGCCTGTGCTAGTTCTCTGGCCATGCTCGTAACTTAAAATGTCACATGCGGGGTCAGCATACTAACCACGACCGTTCCCCTTGCACCATACTTGTGATCCATTGATTACCTCTCATGTGAGCAACCGAGCATCGCGCACGTGGCTTACCTAATAACCTTGATAGTTGTCCGTCATGCAATGCCTGCTACCTCCACTTTTCTTAATCTCTGTTGATCATATCCCTTCTTCATCCAACTAATTACTAACACTGGATTCCAGAACCTAGTTGCTACTATCAACCCTTTCATCCCCAAGCCATCCACAAATCTCCTTGGACGAGCTTCCGTTACCCCATGAACATTTTCTTACTACATTAAAATACTTTCAAGGCACTTTAAGTTCCAACTATATGTTGAATGTCATGAAGATATATTGGAGATACGTTGGGCAACAAAAGTTTCAAATCAAAAGCTCAAAACAAGAGAAGTTGAGAGGAGAGAATAAAAGTCAGATACACCTAGTGAGGATGTCCAAACATTAGTGGATAGAAAATCCCTTGTGGTGCCACACCATAGGGAGTGTTTAGATTTAACTTACGAGACACACCCTCTTCCTAGTGTTGTCTCTTCTAAGTTGCAGGAACTTGAAGGAGATCGTTCAAAAGCATCCTCAACTCTTCATATTATTAAGACCGAATTTGTTCCTAGGCAATCCCAACAAGAACAGAATGAATTGGAGGGGACATAAGAGCTACAACTACTCGTGATGAATGAGTCCAAGATGATGATTCAAGTCAAGCTACCACAAGGAATACCACCAAGCATTTTCTTGGAAATTTCAGTGAAGAAAACTTGGTAGGGTTAGGAATAATGAATCACTTTTGTGTTTGATGGTTATAACTAGTTATGATAGGATTGGTTGGAGCATGTCTATCTTTGAGATTGTATTTTATTTTGCTAATTTAAAGTATAACAGCAATCAACCTATGGAAAAGAATAAATTATTTGATTTTAGTGGTCCCTTAAAGCATGTTATTGAACGTTTTTATCATAAAGATGCGAATCTGATTAGTGAATGCGAAATCCTTGTTAATACTGGTCATGAACTATTTAGACAGCTAATGATGATATATGAACTTGCTAATGCATTTATCACTTACATGAGAACTTACTACTATGATTTGCTAGTTTATATGAGGAGTGTCACGGATATTCAAATAGACAAGTAACATGGATTTTTACATAGACAATGCTTAGCAGCCTTTGATCTAAAATCTTTGTTATGTGACTACATGACAATACGCTATAATATCTAGATTCTTTAAGAACGTAGGAAGGAGCAGACTGTTCTCGACTTATCTTCAGAGTAGAGTTATATTATGATGCAAGGAGACCCTCATCAAGTTTGAGAGAAGTTTGATTTCACCCAATTTCAACTATTGAAGCACCATAGAGTAAGGTTGACAAGTAAGAAGGATTCCTTTCCTTGCAAGGCAAGGAATCCTTTTCCTTTATTTCCATTGGTGAACAAGGCTTTATTTTCATTGTAATTTAATGGCCTCTCTATCTTATATAATGAGGGTACAACCACCATAGTTGGGTAGAACACCCAGAATAAAGTTTATGTAATTTTGGCCTACTGCTGTCTTTTGAATTCATTTTGTTCGAAGCACGTCGTTGCTAGGTTAGAGGATTCTGGTTTGTCATAGTCGGGTTCTCACCCCCTCTTTGTTGCACTATTCAGGTTTGAGACTCTGCCCCTCTCTTCGGCATCAATCGAGTGGTCAGTTAGGTAACTTTCGAATTGACATAACATCCTTTTTTATTTTTATATGAAAATTTACTTTGTATGAAGCTACCAACAATAACAAAGTATAAATCTTTACCACCAAAGAAAAAAAATAGAGCAATCACTTCTCCATTATGTTGTTTCTTTTCTTTTTCCATCCTCCCTTTCTTTCATACAAAAACCAAATCCCACCCCATTATGTTTTTTCTTTTCTTTTTCCATCCTCCCTTTCTTTCATACAAAACCTAAATCCCACCCCATTAATATTCATTTATCATCTTTCATTCAGACTCATTTATCATCTTCCATTCAAATAACTAACCCATGAATCTCTTTATCAAACAAGTGACGTATATAGAAAATAGTATTGCAAACAGCAGATGTACCAACTATTCAGGTTAGAGACTTTGCCCCTCTCTTCGGCATCAATCGAGTGGTCAGTTAGGTAACTTTCCAATTGACATAACATCCTTTTTTGTTTTTATATGAAAAATTTACCTTGTATGAAGCTACCAACAATAACAAAGTATAAATCTTTACCACCAAAGAAAAAAATAGAGCAATCACGTCTCCATTATGTTATTTCTTTTCTTTTTCCATCCTCTCTTTCTTTCATACAAAACCCAAATCCCACCCCATTAATACTCATTTATCATCTTTCATTCGAACTCATTTATCATCTTCCATTCAAATAACTAACCCATGAATCTCTTTATCAAACAAGTGACATATATAGAAAATAGTATTGCAAATAGCAGATGTACCAACATTTTAATATACATATCTACGGGAGTGTTCTTTGGCATAAGGTTCAAAGCATCTTCACAAATTACCTATTAAAAAAAAGCACCTCATATTAAACTGCAATGCAGTGTCTGTAAAAAAAGCAACGTAGCGATGGACTCACGAAGCAGATTGCATTGCCCTGTCCAAAAAATATGTCATTGTTGTTTCAAGCCATATTCGAGGAAGGAACTGAATAGTGAATCAAACAATATAAAGTATGATGAATGAAAATGCTACTCTCGTGAACTAATGATTTGGATAATTTTATTTTGGTTAGGGATTTCAGATGAGAGGAAGATTGGTGGGTGTTTCAATTGGATCATCTTCTTTCAAAATTAGTCCTTTAATTTACTCTTATGTTATAAGTTATTTTTCTATGATCCAACTAGTTACAGATGATTATAACTAGTTATTAAGTCGTGTAAATAGTTACAAATAAGGTTGCCGTCTAATAAGGTTGCCCAATCCCCATATGATCTCATTTTGATAGTATTGGACTCGTAACATAGGAAGGTGAACCCAAACAAGTAGCAATGGGAACAACCACGCAAAGAGCCCACCCCAACTATTCAGGGAAGTTCCTTAGTTGATGATAATAATTTTCTATGGAGAGTCCACCAATTATGGGGAATCATGAAGTCAATTTAACCATATAAAAAAGGAGCACTCAAATGAGGATGAAAGAACACTCGTAACTCGGGTACATGATGATAATGCAGCACTTGAAGATTTCCAAACAAAACGAGTGGCA
Source organism: Linum bienne (assembly GCA_010665285.1). Lineage (NCBI taxonomy): Eukaryota > Viridiplantae > Streptophyta > Magnoliopsida > Malpighiales > Linaceae > Linum > Linum bienne. Next base: position 830,490 of record QMEG01002101.1, read on the forward strand.
CCGATGTCGAAGCCGCTTCAAAATCAAGATTCTTCAAGAACGCAAGATGGAGCAAACTATTCTTGACCTATCTTCGGAGTAGAGTTATATTATGATGCAAGGAGACCCTCCATCAAGTTTGAGAGAAATCATAGCTGAATAAAAAATGAAGGTGCAAAGTTCTGATTTCACCAAATTTGATCGATTCGAGCCACAGGGAGCAAGGATTGACATAGTCAAAACTTGGCATTAAGTAAGGAGGATTCCTTTCCTTGCAAGTCAAGGAATCCTTCTCCTTTCTTTCCATTGGTGAACAAGGCTTTATTTTCCTTGTAATTTCATGGCCTCTCTATCCTATTTAAAGAGGGTACAACCACCATAGTTAGGCAGAACACCCAGAATAAAGTTTAAAGTAAATTTTGGCATAGAGGTGTGTTTTGAATTCGTTTTGTTCAAAGCACGTCGTTCCTAGGCTAGAGAATTTTGGTTTTTTATAGTTGGGTTCTCACTACATGATTGATGAAGCTCCCAATAATAATAGAGTATAAATCCTTACCACCAAAGAAAAAAAAATAGAGCAATCACTTCTCCATTTTGTTGTTTGTTTTCTTTTTCCATCCTCCCTTTCTTTCATACTAAACCCAAATCCCACCCCATTAATACTCATTTATCATCTTTCATTCAAACTCATTTATCATCTTCTACTAAAATAAATAACCCCGGAATCCCTTTATCAAACAAGAGACATATATAGCAAAAAGTATTGCAAAATAGTAGAAGTACCAACATTTTAATATACATATATACATAAGTGTTCTTTGTCACAAGGTTCAAAGCCTCATCACAAATTTCTGATTCAAAACAATGCACCACAAATAAAATTGTAATGCAGTGCAGATAAAAAAAGCAAGGTAGTGATGGAGTGACAAAGTATATTGCATTGCCCTATCCAAACAATATGCAATTGTTGTTTCGAGCCATATTCGAGGAAGGAAATGAATGGTGAATCAACCAATAGAGAGTATGATGAACGAAAATGCTACTATCGTGAATTAATGATTTGAATAATTTGATTTTGGTTAGGGATTTCATATGAGAGGAAGATTGGTGGGTGTTTCAATTGGATCATCTTCTTTCATAATTAGTCATTTAATTTACTCTTATGTGATAAGTTATTTTTCTATGATCAAACTAGTTACAAAGGATTATAACTAGTTATTAAGTCGTATAAATAATTACAAATAATTACTTGTATAATGAGTTATAAAGTCGTATAAATCGCAGAAAGTGGTAGGGATGAAAGAGATGGAACTGAGAGGGAAAGAAGAGAACATGCATTTCATGGTAGATGGATCTTGTTAGGACAAGATATTGATGGATGAAAACTTTTGGGTTCTAGGAAATTTGCTGAGGTCCGACCAAGAAGAAGAATATAAGAGGAAGAGAGAGGGGAAGAGAGGACAAATTTAGTATGATGTGGCTGCCATGTCAGATTCTGACTTGACAACTTCCTTTCATTCCACATCAAATGAGTCAAATATTTTAGCTTAGTGGTAGTTGGTGAAATCAACTAATGAAATTAATGGTATCGAGTGCACTGAATAAAATTTTAATGGAATTTGTAACGAGTTTAGAAGTTGAATGATATTTGGTGTAATTAGGTCTATAACTAGTTATATGCCATTCACTAGTTACATATGATTTTAATTTGTTATAGATTCTTATAATATGTTACATAAAATTATAACATGTTACTCTGACTACTGACGATTGTAACCTATCACAAACGATTATAACTTGTTACACGTGTTACATGTTACAATTGATTACAACATGTTACACATGTAACATGTTATAGACGATTGTATTCTGGACAAGTCATTCGAAACTCGTCGAAATATTGACGTAAAAGCCTAGATCTAATTGTTTAGATACATCTTCGAAGTTCTTAAAAGTAATTGAACTTATATTATACCATTAGCCATTAAGTTTTCTATAATAAGTACTTGAACTGAAAAAATGTGTTGAGTCAATGATCTGGGTAATACATAAACATTTCCTGCCAACGCCAACAATGATTTTGCTACCCATTCTTTTTTTTGGTAGAAAGGTTTGTTTCAAGGTCCTAATTATTAATACTACTGGCTCGTGGGAAGGAAACCCCAATCATATCAGCACAAATATAGCCAATAATATTTCAAGGGAAAGAACTAATAATATGCATTCTGAAAGGGAGGGAATGCCCAAGATTAGGAAAAAGGCTTGTCACACGGTTTCCTTCTCGATAGATTTGACTCACAATCCCCATCCAATCATGATGGAGAAGTTGGTACAACTCTGTTATACTCGCATAATGCCTTAAATCCGTAGCATTTGGGTTATGAGTATATGCGTCGACAACGGCAGAATCAATTTGTAGATGCACTTTTTGGTACCCAAGATTCCATGGAAATTGTAAGCCATAAAATCGCAGCTTTGACTTCAGCTTGTGTGATAGTACATTCCTCGAAATTCGCTGCAAAGTCACCCCGACAAGCCCATCTCGAATCACACTGCCCCCTATCGAGCTCTTCAAAGATTATATGACCGAATTGTCTTTGTTGAGGGTAATCTCAACATCGTTACAAATCGACCAACACACTTTGGTTTATTCTTTGAAAGTGTCAACTCTCCCATTTGTATTGTCTCCCAAACCCCAATGATCCAATGAAGGACTTGTAGAGCTGATTAGGAAAAGCTAATCAAAGGAGGAAACATTTCTAAAACTAAACTCATTAAGATGTTTCCAAGGAACCAGCATACAATACCAAACTCAAGCCTATGTTTGGAAATAGTGGTCCCTGTAATAATCCAGTCACTTAAATTTAAGTAAAAATGTTCAAGGAAGCTACATTCCCATGATGATCATCCATAGCTATTTTGCCCCTGTACATTCTCAAAGAGCATGCAAAAGAGTTTCCAGTTGTTGCTCGCAAGCAGAGCATGTCGCTACATGGGAAATATGTTGCCGATACAATTATGCATGTCGCTACATGGGAAATATGTTGCCGATACAATCGTGATAGGCTAACCAAAGAAATTCATTACCCTATTCGGCCCATTCCATTTCCACAAATTTTTCCAACTCGAATGGGTATTACCACTGTTGATACCTGCCAACACCTGATAAGCACTCTTGATTGTAAATTTACCTTTCGCACTCGGTCCATAGATGAAAGAATCATTCTCTTCTCCATAAGGCGTTGGCATTCCTTGAAATAGGCCTTTAACCGAGTTTGAAAGAAGCGAATCCAGGGTTTCCCAGTCCCAAGTGCCATCTTTCGTAACCAAATAATGTACAGTGAGGTGGCCGAACTGTTGGAGTTGAGTAGGGGGATCCACTCATCCAACTTTAACCCATTATGCATACACAAATCATGCCAAAAACCTGTGTCCCTAACTCCCTAGACAATGATATGAGTGCCATGAAGCACCACCTCCTATACCTTATGCAAACCCCTCCATAGGGCCCAGGAAGTTTTCACACATATTGGAATGGCTCCATCTGGCAAAATAGGCACACTAAGATAATTCCCTAAATTTAAAGTCTCTTGAAAGTTAAGAGTCCCACAAATAGTGCACTTCAAACCAGGAGAAACATTCCTAGAAAGAAAATTCTACATTTCTCATTACTAACCACTTGGCCTGAAGCCGCCCAAATATTCTTAAGAAAATCTCTAATAGCAAGACATTGGGCCATGTTAGCATGACTAAACAATACTAAGTCATCGAAAAAGAATAAGTGGGACAAAGGGGGGCTCCTCTACCAAGAGAGAGAGGATTCCAAGCCCCATCGTTGATTTTATCAATGATCAAATTACTCACACGTTCAAAACATAAAGTAAAAAGATAGGGAGAAAGAGGACATCCCTGCTAAAGACCGCGCACAGGTTTGAAAGGCTCAGAAAGGCCACCGTTCCATTGAATCTGAATAGAAGGAGTTAAAATACAAGCGATGGGAACACCAATGAAACTTTCTGTAAGGTTGGCTTTGCGTAGAGTGCCCTCCACCAAACTCCAATCCAGCGATCATAAGGTTTTGAAAGATCAAGATTTATAATAAAAGCCCCTTTTCCTCATTGATAAGTAAACATAGAGTGATCCCCGGCTCCATGTAAAGCGAGGACCCATGAACCCTAAATGAAAAGGACTACACATATGCAAGCAATTTTTGAATCTTCAGCTTGTGGAATTGAAAATTCGGCACCCCCTTGTTTATCAATGGCTGAAATGGATGCATTAAAATCCCCCATCACCAACCAAGAAAGCTCGAAATCATGTTGAACATCAAACAAGTCCTCCCATAGTGCAAAATGATCATAGCGATGAGGAGCCTCGAATACAAAAGAGATACAACACAGATCCTCGCCCTCCCAACCAATCCAATAGTGAGCAGCTTCAGTAGAGTGTTGAAACACATAAAGTAGGATTTCCAGGTTATTCCACAACACCCAATTACCACCCGCACGCCCTATAGCATCCACAACAAAACTATCCTAGGAGGGTAATTTCTAGATGACATCAGGCACAATATCACCACTAGTTTTTGGTTCCAAAATAACAAGGATGGTGGGATGATGAATCTGCACCTACTAAAACACAACAGTAACAAAATTTTGGTGGCCGCAACCCAGTAATTCTAAGACAGAAAACTAATCATTAACATATGATAGAAGGAGAACAGAAAAATACCCGGAACATTATGGTGTAATGGAGACCGCAGTCGCAGTACCCTACGTTCCAGCGTAGTCCTCCATAACTTCAGAAGGCAGAGTTTCAGCCTGTGGCTTATTAAAATCAAACTGATTCAGAGGGATGTTCTCTAATTCTGAAATGGAGGAAGCTTTAAGTTGGAATTTCATCATCGCTTTTGATTTTTTCTCTACCACTCCAAAGACAAAGCCTTCCAATTCAAGATTACTTGACAGTTTCCGAAGCATGTTCTTCTTCTCCAATTTTGTTTTGGGGTTTGTTACTATGTCTGTCCACCTTCCAATCTTCATTCATGGGGGCCCAGATGTTGGAAGATCAACATTTGGTTTAACAGGGTGCAAAATCTAGGGCTTTTGACGTGTATGCGGAGAAGCTATCGTCGTCGAGAAGTAGGTTTAAAATTTGAGAAAACTCGAACCATCACATAAGAGATTTGGAAACCTCAGGCGTGTCAATGGCCATAATCTCTAGCTTGTTGAGAGAAGAGTTTGCCCCTTGTGAGACCATGGGTTTGCCAGCAGCAACAATACCAATCTCCATTGAAGAGGTTGAACTTGAAATTGAATTTAGAGTAGGCACCAACTGATGTTCCACCTTTGTCCGAGTAGTTTGAGATACAGGAGCTATAGGAAGCACTATTACGGAAAAAGAGGGAGACAATGTAGGGATAATATGTGGAGCAACCATTATAGAAGTTCTTGACCACTGGACCTGTTGATGATTCTTAAGAACAGGTTTTACTCTCATATGTAATTCACCCGAGGTATAGAGATAACCGTTTCCATTCTTCCAAGTGTGGGAGATGTCATTTTCCATGATGACAATCGAAGAAGTGTTGGCAGGATGAGTTTATTGCAGGGAATTCAAGACAATGGCAGCATAGGATGTAAAAGCCTTGGCTAGAGGAGTGATCCTCTTAGCACAAGTCGGACTCTGGTTAACAGGTGCCTGGAGATCGGACATCATCAAATCAGGGGCCGGATCGGGTGGTCGGACCTCCAGAAATACTAGAGACGGAAACTGGAATTTCTGAGTTGAGAGAAAAGCCATGACTTAGGTATGTGAATTTTGCCACCCATTCTTACAATGGGCTTTCCCAAAATAATCAAAGCACTTGCTTTTCATGTTAATTCCATAAATGATTACTTAAACGTTGAAGATCAATGATTTCATAAAGCTATATAGGATCTTATATTGAAAAATGTATCAAAAAGAAGAAAAAAACTATGCCATGACAATGACATACTAGTATCCATATGTTAAATTAAGACTTGACATTGGTTGGTATTAAGTAGAGTGACAACTCTCCCTTCCTATAAAAGTTTTCATCCTGAAACCTGAATGTGAAAACTTACCATGGTGGAAAGGGATTCCCTGCTAGGTAGTCCTCCTCGAGCTGTAGATATCGTTCTTTCATGCTAGCCTCAGTCTCCCATGTCGCTACCTTGACATCCTGATTTTGTGAAATCACCTTAAGCATAGGTGTTTCTTTGCTTCTCAACGTATGGACCTTTTAGTCCTAAATCTGGGCTGGTTGCTCCATAAAACTCAAGTCTCTCTCTCGCTTAATCTCATCTGGCTGAATCACCTGGTTCGCTTGCCAATATAGGCCCGAAGCCCACTCACATGGAATACATTATGTATTCGGTCCAACTCTCTTGGTAAGGCTAGCTCATAAGCCGGTGGTTCTATCCTCCGAATTATATAGTAAGGACTAATGAATCGAGGAGCCAACTTCCCCTTCCTTCCAAACCACATCACTCCTTTTGAAGGGGAAACTCGAGGGAAAACCTTATCCCCTTCCTTGAAACTAATCTCTCTAGCCTTCCTATCAGCATACTGCTTCTGCCGATTCTAAGATACTCCCATCTAAGCTCGAATCACTCTGACTCGTGAGGCTATATCTTGGACTCTCTGCACTTTCTCCTATCTCACAATATGCTCCACATATAAATTTGACAAATCCTCCACATCTGCCTTGAACAAAATGGGTATGAAATGTGCTACCTTGGTCACTCGATCTACTATAACCCATACTAAATCCTTCCCATTGACCAAGGGAAAACCACTAACGAAGTTCAAAGCAATGTCCTCAAACTTCCACACCGGTATACGATGGGGATGAAGCAATCCTTCTGGTGCTCGATGATCAAACTTTGCTTTCTGGCACATTAAGCAACTAGCAACTGGTCCTTCATACCAAGCCACCAGTAATGCTAACGAAGTGTTCGGTACATTGTCTCACCTGGGTGCATGCCATAAGCGAACGAATGTGCCTCATCCAAAATATCCTCTCTCAGCTTCAACCCCGAATAGCGTCAATCCATCCATCCAAGTGTGGGGTGTAACCTGACCGGCCATCACCCGTTGCTGAGCTTCCACTACCAACTCGTCAGTCCCTTGAGCCTGTATAATTTGATCCAACAACAAGGGTGGAACTACTTATCTGGCCAGTAACCCCTTCACTGGATCTACCTCCAACTCTATACCCATGCTCCTCAACTAAAACAGCTCGTTCAACCTCTCCTTCCTGCTCAAAGCATGAGCCACTACATTGGCTTTCTTTGGTGATAGTCTATCAAATAGTCATAGTCCTTAAGCAGCTCTACCCAGTGCCTATGCCTGCTGTTTAGCTCCTTATGCTCCATCAAATAGTACTTGTGACTCTTGTGATCAGTCTTGATCCTGAAAGTCTTCCCATACAAATAATGCCTCCAGAGTTTTAGTGCGAAAACCACTGCTGCTAACTCCAAATCATGGACTAGGTACTTCATTTCATGAATTTTCAACAGGCATGATGCATAAGCCACCACTCTGTCGTTATGCATCAGAACGCAATCAATCCCTGAGTAGAAAAACATCACTATAAAATACATACTCATAAGTCACTGGGAAAGTGAGTACTGGCGGGGACCAATCTACTATTGCCTCCATCATCTTTCGGTCTACCGCAATGTCTCAACCACTGATCAAATATCCAAGGAAGAATACCTCCATCCGCCAAAATTCGCACATCGAGAACTTAAAATACAACCGTTCCCTCCTCCGAGTAGCCAACAACTATCCTCAAGTGCTCTGCATGCTCCTCCTTCGTCTTTGAGTAGACCAAGATGTCATCAATGAATACTGTGACAAGCTTATCCAAATTTCCAGGGAACACCTTATTCATCATCACCATGAAAGCTACAGGGGCTTTGGTTAATCCGAAAGGCATCACTAGGAATTAATAGTGATCGTATCTGAATCAGAACATCGTCTTAGGAACAGCTTCCTCTACAACCTTCAACTGGTGATACCCCAACCTCAAATCGATCTTAGAGAATAGTGCTACTTCCTAAATTTGATCAACATGTCATCTGTGCACGGAAGGGACTACCTGTTCTTCACTATCACCTGCTTCAGCCTCATGTAATTTATGCACATCCGCTTAGACCCATCCTTCTTCTTCACAAAAAACACTCGCGCACCCCCAAGGTGACACACTTGGGCGGATGAAACCCTTCTCTAACAACTCCTGCAATTGTTCCTTGAGCTCCTTCAGCACTACTCATGACATACATTAGGGTGCTATAGATATAGGTGATGTGCCTGGAACCAACTCTATATTGAAAGCCACCTCCCTTGCAAACAGTACCTCTAGTACGTCCTCTGGAAAACATCTGGAAACTCATGAACTACTGGTGCATCCCGAATCTATCCTTCTACATCAAGGGTGACATGAGCTAGGTTCTATGTTTAATTATTTGATGCATTTAATTTTATGTTATGATTCCATGATTAAGTGTTTACTTTATGTGCATGTTATTAATGTTATGATCAAGTGTCTATGATATGTTTATGTTATTAGAAAATGGTGCAAGTTGTGCCCTTTAATGATGACAATACTAGATTAACTTCAACGTTAGACCGTTAAGGTTAGAATTATGACAAGGTTAGATGACGAGTGAGTAGTGAGGAAGAACACTGTACCTATATGATTAATAGATGAATTAAACGCATGAATTCTCTATCTAGACTATCACCGACAAGATATGTTGTCTAATGGATACGTTCTCCTAGACATCAACGATTTACACGATATATTATCTGATGGATATGTTCTCCAAGAAATCCACAATTTACGCGATATAATGTCTGAAGGATACATTCTCCTAGACATCAACGATTTTCACGATTTGGGTGGTAGGGCTTGTTAGTTAAGTTAGGGGACATCCCACAATAATTAAGATACCTTAGATAAGACGAAGAACAAGTACAAGAATTGTTGTCTTACAATTGACTTGTACAAACATGGGTCAAAAGAGTTTATTTGGGTTTTCGAAGTGGAAACCCAATGACTCTTGTAACTCATCAAGTGTCTCGGTATATGACACCCTCCCCAAGGCGATATGAAGCAAACCTCAAATGTTTGTATTGAGCCTGATACTTGAATTTAAAAGAACTCCAAAACTCCTGAAGAGTGAGGAGATGCGACTGAGCAACAATCTTGGGTGAGTTCTTCTACGATTGCATCCACCCAATCAGGATTCCTTGCTCTTGTGATGTTGATGTTGATCACCACAGTCGGTGGAACTGGTAGTGTACGATTCTCCCAATACCAAAACTATGACGTGGTGTGCATGGAAGTGAAGAAACGATGCACATTCCGCTCCTTCTCGGAGCCGGAACATGTGTAGGACGCTCTTGTTCTCCCTCCAAAGAGGATGATGAGGGAGGCGGAGGTGCTTGACTAGCGGAATCGCGAGTATTAGCAACACGTCCACGCTTACTACAAAAGAATAAAACCACATAACAAAACATTCGATAGCCACCCCCATACTTATCTCATTAAAACATACAAATCCAACTATCCCCTCTTCACATCACATTTACATTTCATTAAAAATTCTCACATCACAATAATCAATATAATCACAGAGCCGCATTCAACGTCCACAATCCAATAGTTAAGAGCATTGCAACTCAATAGGACAATATCTCACAACAGCTTAAAATTTTTAACCGAGATCAAAATTTTCGTCAAGCAAAACTCATCGAATCATCCAGCAAATCAAATGAACAGAATCATTTCCTACCCAATTTCATCACGGCACAATCAATTTTCAAAATCCGTGAATTCGAAATTTAGGGTTCTTCTCAAAATTCAGCTGGATATCAATCTTAGCACAATCTGAGCAATCCGATGAAAATAAACAAGGGAGAAGCAAAGAAAAGTACTTACTTCCCCTTAGCTATGGAGACTCGATAAAAGAAACACACAAATTCGGCAAAAATCAAAGTTGGGTGAAAAAACGGGTTGAAAAAGCTTAAACGGGATGAAAACTTGATGGATTTTAATGTGATGGGTGCGGGAGTGGCGGCGGTGGTACTGGCGGTGACGGCGACGTCCGACAACGACAACGGAGCAAGCGGCGATGGAGGTAGGCGATGTTGGTTGAAGGGGATGAAGTCAAATGTTTGAAAAAATGTTGTGCTACTGCTAAAAAGGTCATGATACTAGACCACAACTTCGTTATAGATGAACCAAAAGCGTGTTGGGCACTTTTGGTTTATCTATAGCGCATTTGCTGTATAATTTCCAAAGATTGAAGTTTCAAAATTGCATCAAAAGTGCACTATAGAGGACCAAAATACTGACTCCAAACGTAGTTTGCGTCCTATGAAGCGCTCTTTCTTTATCGTCTTTTAGCTAGATGATACATGGGCTTTTATTGTGCATCTTGGAAGTAATGAACATCGACTCCGTCAGTAACCTTGGTACCGAGATAGCGCTTGAGACGGTGACCATTGACCTTGAATGTTCCTTGGGCCGGATGTGTGATCTCTATGGTCGCATAGGGGAAAGATTGCATGACTTCATATGGTCCCGACCATCTTGATTGGAATTTTGTTGGAAATAGTATGAGGCGGGAGTTGTTAAGTAGCCCTTTGTCTCCCTCGTTGAATTCTTTGACACTTTGTAGCTTTGCATCATGGATGCGTTTCATCTTCTCTTAGTACAGCCATGAGCTCTCATAAGTGTGAAACCTGTACTCTTATAGCTCAAGGAGTTGATATATCCTTTCAGAGGCTGCGAAACTAGTACCCATGTTTAGTAATTTCATGGCCCACCAATCCTTATGCTCAAGCTTGATCGATAGATGACAAGCCTTCCCATAAACAAATTTATACGACAAAGTGCCGATAGGAGTCATAAAAGTGGGTCGATAAACCCATAGATTTTCATCGAGGCAAATTGACCAATCCTTACGACACTGATCGAGTGTCTTCTTAAGAATTTGCATTAGTTCATGATTCGTCACTTTCGCTTGACCGCTTGCCCGAGGATGGTAACCGGTGGTCAATTATTAAGTTACGCCAAATTTTTTGCAAACTCGATCGAATTAACCCATGTCACTAATGATAACGTGAAGGCTGTTGGAAAGCTTGAAAAGGCGAGTAATAAAGCTTCCCACTATTCTAGCATCATTAGTAGGCAGCGCTTGCGCGTCTGCCCACTGTGACACATAATCAACAACACCCAGAATGTGCTTATTACTAAGGGACTATGGGAAAGGACCCATAAAATCAATCCCCCACACATCAAAAAATCTCTACAGACATGGTTATTGTCATCGGCATTTCATTCCTATTTGAAATGTTACCTGAACATTGACATGGATCGTAGTTCTTCATGAAATGTCCATAGTCCTTCCAAATTGTCTTCCAATAGAAACCTGCATAAAAAATCTTTGAAGCGATGCGGTTTCTACTTCGATGTCCCTAGAGGGATTTGTGTGATACCAAAGCATGATTTTGTGCGACTCATGCGCGGTGACACATCGTCTAATCACTCCATCATACCCGGAATGGAAGATGTAGGGATCATCCCAGATGTAATGCTTGGCATCAGAAATCAGTTTCCTCCATTGGTAATGAGTATAATCCTCTCGAAATATCCGAACAGTGAGGAAGTTAGATTGGATGGAACCTCTTATCACTCATTTGTTCTAAAACTGCTCGAGCTGCAAAATCACTAGTATCCCACATTATTTCAAAATGGGCTCCCCATTCAACTTCTTCTTAAGGGATTCGAATGCATGCAGATATTTATCATAAAATACAAATGACACATATTTCGACAAGTTCTTCTAACAAATGCCCAAAAATCGCTGTCATACACTTTTGAAACGTCACAGGTGCATTGCACTAACCGAAAACGACGCGCTAATACGCAAATCTATTAAAGGGGCATGTGAAATTCAACTTCTCTTGGTCCTCTGGCTCGATTGGGATATGAAAGTAATAAGACATCCCATATATGAAGTAGTAAAGCTCATGACCGGTGAGGCGCTCCAGCCTCTGATCAATGAAAGGCAGTGGAAAGTGGTCTTTCTTTGTAGCATCGTTGAGGTGTCTCTAATAAATACACACTCTCCATTCACTGACTGTCAGAGTAGGGATGAGCTCTCCCTTGCTGTTAGGCACAGTCGTGAATCAATCCTTATTTGGCAGAACTTGTGTAGGACTAACCCATTGACTGTCATAAATTAGTTAAATGACACCTACATCTAGTAGTTTGAGTGCCTCCTTCTTCGGGACTTCCTTCATAGTTGGATTGTTGCGCTACAGGTTTGACATAAGCATCCAAGTTGATATTGTTGGTATAAAATGAGGGACTGATTTCCTTAAATATTTGTAAGCATCCATGCTATGGCTTATTCATACTTCTTCAAGAGAGCTAGAATCTCCTCCTTCTGCTAAGGTTCAAGCTTTGAGCTGATGATGACTGGTTATTTCGAACCCTCTTTGTGATATGAAAACTCGAGATGTTATGGTAGTAGATTCAAATCTATCTCTGGTGGCTCTTCCTAAGATGTGGGTATCTTTGGGATCATTGGAAGTTCGATCACAGTGATGGACCAGAGTAGGTCTCGAGTTGTTCAAGGGCTTTTACATGTGGCCTCTGCTCCATGTCATTGATCAAGTCTTAATAAACACAATAAGTATATGAGACAATTCAAACATTTTAGAGGCATCTTGATAGTTGTCAGAAATATTATCATCATCTCGAGCCTTAGAGTATTCCATGCCATCTTTTAAGTGAAAAGGGACCTCATCATGTCCTAATTTCCAAGTTAGGCACCCTTTGCAAACACCTATCATAGTTTCAAATACTATCTAGGAATAGACGTACTAGCAAAATATTGCAATCATTCTCATGAGTATCTAGAACAACAAAATCAGCCGGAAATTCAAAAGGTCCTACACGAATTGAAACGGCCTCTATGATTACCCTAGGTTTTACCAAAGACCTATTAGCAAGAAGAAGAACCATCTCAGTCTATCTAAGTTCACCTATATCTAGTATCTCACACAAACTATGTGGCATCACATTTATAGTAGCACCTAGATCAACAAGACTTCTACCAAGTTTATTATTCATAATAGTGCAAGTTAAAGTAAAGCTCCCTAGGTCTTTTCGCTTTGTCATTCCAACTTTGATAGATGTGCCTTCTTTATATAGGGAGACATATGCTGCATTGCTTAGATTGATCTTCTTGTTTAGCACATCCTTCAAGAACTTGGCATATGTTGGAATCTTTTTGAAAGTCTCTATGGAGGTTAGTGTAAGCTCTTGCTTCTTGATAATTTCATGAAATCTCTCAAACTCCTATGATAGCCCTTCTTCTTGATTGCTAATGGGAATGGAATCCTAGCATGCTTCTTCATTTCTTATGGGGTGAGCACAAAATACGGGTTTTCAAGCTTTTGGAGAAAGACTGGTTGCCGTCGAATGTGTCTCCTCTTCCTCGTCTGGAATGTCAATAGCAATATCATTTGACACCATCTCTGGCTATACAACGGAACTGGGATTTCCCTGAATCGTCTTTCCGCTCCTCAATTAAATTTATTTAGCATCCGTATGTCCTTTTTGTCTATTTTTGGGGTTTTGTTCAGTCTTCCCCAGGAGCCCTCCAGAAGGTTTTTGATAAACCTTCTGTGCCAATGATTTGTAAGACGCATCCAAAATAATGTTTTGATTTGTCAACTACACCTGCATGGTCTTCATCATCTGCATGTGATCATTAAATCCTCTAGTGGTGGCCGAATTTTATTGTGGTAGTTGCTGAGGTGGCTTGTCTGGAAATCCTGGCGGTCCTTGGCTACTTGAATTTCCTTGAGGAGTGCTTGCATTGTAGTCCTCCACTCTAAGCTTGTAGAAATCTGAGCGAGGATATGCATGTTGGAATTGTCGACTTCGACATTCTTTGTTCTGAAGCATTGATATCCTTGCTGACTGAAGGGATAACCCCCTAGCACAAAATCTTCTTCTTCCATAGTTATTGGTTTGCTAGTGTAGAAATCATCACATTCCCCCTAGTTATCACAAATACCACACCAAGCACAAGTGTAGACAAATGCAGAAGGGGGATTAGAAACCTTCAAATCATCAATCCTACCCACCCTAGAAGAAAGCTCTCATTTCAACATTCATGGATGTTTTCATAGTCTTTGGAAGGAGAAAGAATGACATCACATATGTGGGGATACTTTGATGCACCACCTTAAGAATGGTCTCTTTTCCACCATGAGAAAGCATGAGACGTTTCCATGATTGTCCACGGTTCTCCATCCTAGTAAGGAGGAAAGCAAACACTTCGTTCTTGGATCCTACCCTTTTGGAAGGAATACCTAAATATTTGTCAATGCTTGTTGAGGGAGGAAAACTAAGTAGGTCTCTCACCCGATTTCGTAGAGCCATAAGGGTATTTTACTGAAGGTAACTACGGACTTCATTGGGTGAGTCTCTTGACCTGTTTGTTTGCCATATTCTTGGATGATACTCAGAATTGTTTTTGTTTCACTCACTGATGCTTGTCCAAAGATTATCTGTCAGGATTTTAAATTGATTATCTTAAATTGATTATTTTAAATTGACAACGTCCTATGGATAAGAAACAAAAACAATTCATTATTCTTAAATTGATTATCTGTCAGGATTTTATGAAAACTTGATTATGTGTTAATTGAACATTAGTTCGATTATGTTCATGCGAAACTATCATTGATTTTTTTCTTATCGTTCTCATGCATAAAGTTATGGCCATATCTTGCAATTATCAAAATGCAATTATCGTTGGGATTTGGATTAGATGCGAAAGCATGACCAAATCCCCAAACACAAAGAATTGGAATCACCATTTCTAATATGCTTGAGAGAGGAGCAAAACATTTGATTTACCACGTTCATTGCCCTCATTTAAGCAATATTTCATGCATAATTGCGTAGCTTTGGATCGATGTTTAGGGTGTTTCATGCATTTTTAGCTTCTCTCTTGATTTAGTGTCTCGGCCCCATTCAGGGTCTATATGATGATGTTTTGGAGTGCTTTTTATAGATTTCAGGTACATGAACATACCGTGACACTATTCAGAGTGATACATCCATGCATGGACGAGCTAGGATGGAACAAGGAGTCGAAGACTACGATGTTTGGACCGTTGTCAGCATTTGCACCTTACGCTTATCAATAATTGCGCCTAAGCCTAAGCGCAGTATT
>QMEG01002101.1:846276-873077 GCA_010665285.1 Linum bienne
TAACTATTTACATAACTTAATAATTAGTTATAATCATATGTAACTAGTTGGAGCATACAAAAATAACTTATCATATAAGAGTAAATTAAATGACTAATTATGAAAAAAGTTGATCCAATTGAAACACCCACATATCTTCCTCTCATCTGAAATCCCTAACCAAAATCAAATTATCCAAATCATTAGTTCATGATAGTAGCATTTTCATTTAGCATACTCTATATTGTTTGATTCACTACTCATTTCCTTCCTCGAATATAGCTCAAAACAACAATGGTTTATTGTTTGGATAGGGAAACGCAATCTGCTTGATCACTCCATCGCTACGTCGGTTTTTTATATGCACTACATTGCAGTTTAATATGTGTTGCTTTTTTTGAATAAACAATTTGTGACAAGGCTTTGAACCTTGTGCCAAAGAACACTAACGTATATGTATATTAAAATGTTGGTACATCTACTATTTACAATACTATTTGCTATATATGTCACTTGTTTGATAAAGAGATTCATGGGTTAATTATTTGAATGGAAGATGATAAATGAGTTTGAATGAAATATGATAAATAAGTATTAATGGGGTGAGATTTGGTTTTAGTATGAAAGAAATGGAAGATGGAAAAAGAAAAGAAACAACATAACAAAGAAGTGATTGCTCTATTTTTTTTCTTTGGTGGTCAAGAATAGTCTGCTCCTTCTTGCGTTATTGAAAAATCTTGATTTTGAACCGGCTTCGATGTCGGTGCCACTCATTTTGTTTGGAAATCGTCAAGTGCTCTGTTATCTTCTTGAACCTAAGTTACGATTGTTCTTTCATCCTCATTTGAGTGCTCCTCTTCGAGATGGTTCAGTTAACTCAAGGATTCCCCAAAATTGGTGGTCTCTCAATTGAGTGTGATTGGTTGAGCTCGAGTGTTTGGACTCCTATGAAGTTGTTCAACACCACTGGGATAACTTCATCATGCCCTCCCTCTTGAAAAATATTCTTCCTCAAATCTGCCCCATCATCAAACACACGAGCTATTTCATAATCATCACACAAAGATAGAAAATTATCATCATCAACTACTGAACTTCCCTGAATAGTTGGGGTGTGCTCTTTACGTGGCTGTTCAATATGCATCTCATGTGTCAATCGTGGTTGTTCCCATGGCTCTTGGGACATTTCAACCACGAAATTCATGCTTTCATTACTCCAAGCAATCTTCCATTCCATGGTTGTTTTATGGCTCTTTGGGATTACTATTCTCTCAACTTCTTTTTTACCTACAATGACATTATTTGAAAAGCACATGTATACGAAGAAGATATTATAGTATAACGTCATATAGTCACATAACAGAGATTTTAGGCAATGCCTGCTAAGCAATTTATAGAGCACAATTTTAGTAGGAAAAACATAATCATTAAGCACAAAAAGCGTACATATAATCATACCCACCAACATGATATGAGAATGCACATCTAAGAATTGTATGCTACTCCTAGCATTGTCTATGTAAAAACAAGCATTTCACATTCACTAATCAGATTCACATCTCTATGATAAAAAGTTCCATAACATGCTCTAAGGGACCATTCAAATCAAATTATTTATTCTTATCCATAGGTTGTTTGATGTTATACTTTAAATGAGCAAAATCTAATACAATCTCAAAGATAGACATGATCCAACCAATCCTATCATAACTAGTTATAACCATCAAACGTAAAAGCGATTCTTCTTTATTCCTAATCCTAACAAGTTTTGTTCGCTGAAATTTCCAAGAAAATGCTTGGTGGTATTCCTCTTAGTAGCTCGACTTGAATCATCATCTTGGACTCATTCACAAGGGGTAGTTGTAGCTCTTGTGTTCCCTCCAATTCATCCTCTTCTTGTTGGGATGGCCTAGGAACACATTCGGTCTTAATAATATCAAGAGTTGAGGATGCTTCCGAACGATCTCCTTCAAGTTCCTGCAACTTAGAAGAGACAACACTAGTAAGAGGGTGTGTCGCGTTAGTTAAATCTAAACACTCCCTGTGGTGTGGCACCATAAGGGATTTCCTATCCACTAATGTTTGGACATCCTCACTAGGTGTATCTGACTTTTTTCCTCTCCTCTCAACTTCTCTTGTCTTGAGCTCTTGATTTGAAACTTCTGTTGCCCTACGTCTCTCCAATATATCTTCACGAATCTCAATTGGTGTAAGAGCTTTTCGGGTGAACCTCTTCGATACATGGGTGATGACATAACGATTTCGCCTCAAGTAGTGCAGAGCACCTAATGCTAATTTTCATGTTTGACCAAAACCAATTAAGGTAGCCTCCATTGTATTACATCACATAACACCTCGTCACAATATTTTTAACACCTCGTCAGAATTTTTCCACCTAATTTTCTTTTCAGCATGTTAGATACCAAACACAAAGACCTAACCAAACTAGGATTTTGGCCGAACAACTCTTTTTAGGGAGTTTTCTTTATTGTTTTAACTACCAAAACTAAAGTCAGAAATTGAAAGGATACGTATTTGTTAAAAGAAGAACGAGGCTTTCATACAAAAATGATATGAGCCGGAACGCACAAACGACGACCGAGATAATTTATCGAAAATGGGTTTGAAAACAACAAACAAAATCCAAAAAACCGGATGTAAAGTTACCTAGCCGACCAATCGATGGATGCCAAAGGGAGGGACCAAGTCTCAAATGTGACTGGTGCCAAGAAGATGGGATGCTAACTTGATTATGATAAATCAGAATCCTATAGCCTAGCAACGATGTGCTTCAAACAAGACAGATTCAAAAGATGGTTATGGGCCGAAATTGACCTAAACTTTATTACGGGCATTCTGCCTCACTATATTGGTTGTACTCTCTTTATATAGGAGAGGGAGGCTATGAAATAATAGAAAAAAACCCTTGTTCACCAAGGAAAGAAAAGACAAGGATTCCCAAGGCAAAGAATGAATCCTCCTTACTTAAGGAATAAGTTTTGACTAAATAAACCCTCGCTCCTAAAATACTTTATTCGGCCAAAAGAGCTCTTTAGGAGGCCTTCTTTGGCCTTAATCAAATCTAGAAAGTCTGAATACAAATCCCAAATTAAACTACTACAACGCGAATAACAGATAAAGGGGCACTTAAGCTCCAAAAGTGGGCTTAGTGGGTCGGAGTCATGATGGCAGATAGTAGGCCTTTGCTACGGCCATGAATACTTCCGAGGAAGACCCATGGACGTATGGTCCACCTATGAGTCAAGAAACATAGGCATGGGCTTGAACATATGCAAGATCGTAACCTCCATTGGTACTACATCACATAACACCTCATCACAATATTTGTCAATACTAAAATGAATTAGGGCATTGCATACCATGGGAAAAGAGTAGGAAAGGAGGTTAGGAGAAGGATACGAGACAAAAGTGTTAGAAGAGTACGAGCTAAATAGTGGAGAATGACCAGGCTTTTTAGGACCATCGTTATGCAGGGAGTTTGACTAAGGTTCCCGCAGTACTATGTGGTTAGTATTACTTGACTCAGTGGAAATTGAGCCAAGAGCAGATAGGACAACAAGGAACGGTAGTATATGCAACAAGGTGAAAGGTACGAGGTTGAGCTACTCGCTTGACTAACTGCATCTTTAAATTAGCACCACAAGGATTGGTCTATACACTTCCATGTCTGGAACATGGTAGTACGTGTTGACGAACTAGCAATATTGCTTAGGGGATGCAGAATCCCTAAAGGATTGAGCTGAGAGGGCATGCGCAATGTATGAGCCTTTGATGCTCGACTCTGAAGGAAGGAGAGTTAAGGGAATAAGAAGTGGAATAGAAGCAAAGGTACATGGGACGATGAGCATTATCCATGAGTTAACTCGTTGCTTTAAAGGCGTCACTTTTGAAAGGCGGATTTGTGCATTCATTTTGGGTGTCGGCTTCTGGGAATTTAAGTGAAAATTCAACATAAGGTTGGATCTCAAAGTGCCTTGAAGGTATTTTAATTTAATAAGAAAATGTTCATGGGGAAATGGAAGCTCATCCAAGGAAAAATTGTGGATGGCTTCGTGATGAAAGGGGTGATAGTAGCAACTAGGTTATGGAATCCAGTGTTAGTAATAAGTTGGATGAAAAAGGTGTATAAGCAATAGAGATTGAGAAGAGTGGAGGCAGCGGGCGTCGCATGACGGGCAACCATCGAGGTTATTTGGTAAGTTACGTGCGTGATGCTCTGTTGGTCACGGGAGAGGTAATCAATAGATCACATGTGTGGTGCAAGGGGAACGCTGGTGGTTAGTATGCCGACCCTGCATGTAACAGTTTAATTCATGAGCATTGCCAAAGAACTAGAACAGGCATGGTCTAGTAGATCATGAGCGTGACGTGTGAGGAAGCCATGGGTGTGGTAGTCAGTGACGTTACAGACCATGGGGAGCAGGAGACTACGTTGTTGATGGGGAATGGAGAGGTCACGGGAGAGGTAATCAATGGATCACATGTGTGGTGAAAAGGGAACGGTGGTGGTTACTATGCCGACCCTGCATGGAACAGTTTAATTCATGAGCATTTCCAGAGAACTAAAACAGGCATGGTCTAGTAACTGACAAATCATGGATGGATGGCCAACCACTGCCATGGCGGGCCTGCTGGTTGCACGCATGGTGCGCTGGGGGGCTACTCTTGGGGATAGTGATGCAATGGGCTAAGGGTTGGATCAACTGTGTCATATAGAATATTCAACTCGAAAAATCTAGTGTAATCAATAGCCCCTTCGCTATCATCACCGGCCAAATAGAACTACAGAACTTCCCTACAAATTTATAACAAAACCTATAAGTCAATCTAATATGTTCAACTTGTTTGTTAATCTAATGCAATTCAGTAAGTCATTGAATCCGTCGATATTACATGTTTTATGAAAAATAGGGAAACTTACTATATGGCCCTTCATTACAATCACTTAATTGAACAAATTCGCACTTGCAAAAAATGAATATGTGCATAATAATTAATATAAAATTAGTTCATAATAGTTAGTACAAAATGAACATATAAAACATTAAACTAATCACCTAATTAATTTGGTTATACAACAAATTTAATAATAGATCTCTTTTTTTATATGGATGAGACATCCAAAAGTGGACTGCTCAACACTTAATCTAGCCTTTGGACGGCCATTTGTAGGACCCAACAGTCCAAAGTGGATGGCAAGATCAAGCGTCTCGTAGTCAATTTTGGACGGCTACATTAAGTTTCGAGCGCTCCGGAATAGACGGTCGGGATCAATTTTTGAATGTTAGGTAGAGAAATACCGGAAGATAAGAAGGTGGCGATGGTCATCAGCGATGGGCGATGGAGGGAGAATCGGAGGTGGGGCAGCGGCGACGGATGTGGCAGCAGTGCCGTCGCACATGTGGTGGTGTGTCTGTGGTGGTGGTAAGTCCAAGAAGTGAATCAAAATATGACTTGGTGTTATGAATTTATTAAACCCATGGTCAAGGCCAAAGGGGATTCACATGATTATACACACACAATTTGAATCTAGGGCGTTTTTCCGAAGTTAGGCCAATGAATCGCAACTCTCTAATTCTAAAATTAATTCATGTATAGGTTTTCATATTAAAAGTTTTCTGTTTAATTTAATTTATATAACTTGTCGATAAGGATGTCAACATAGAGTGTTATCATGGTGATACAGATCTATCAAATAAGGTAAAATTTGAGTTGATTTAATAATTTTAGAGAATTTGAAAATTATAACATTAGTATATAGGTAGGGTAAAGTTGTACTTAACCCAAACATGAGAATTATTTTTAGAATTTTTATGTTTATATTAAGTAGTTATTTTACTTTTTATAGTTACAATAACAAAGTGTTTGAGTGACGCAATTTTATAGTGGGTATTGGTAATTTTTTTATTAAAATAGAGACCTTTCGATCAGTACAGGATAGAAAGCAATAAATAAATGAGCTATACTTACACCAACCTCATTACTATGTATGCACATAGTTATCATTTTATTTTATGAAACTAAGTAACGAGAAGACGATACGAGATAAAGGGAGAAGAATAGTTCTTATTCATGTGTATCTCAAACATATATGGAGAGTACTATTTATAGGCTAATGATATGATAACCTACAAATTATAAGATTAATATAAATCAATGAGAGTAATTGAGTACATTGATTAACATGATCAATAGATGATGAGTTACAATGGAAATTCAAATGATATAACTAATATACTCATAACAGTCCCCCTTAAACTTTCATTGGTTAAAGATATCATTCTTCAAATACGGTTTTGATACTGCCTCGTTAAAACCCTTGCCAGGAAAACCTAGTGGGAAAACCATGGTTAAGGGAAGGAGAGTGCACTTGCGTATTGACTCCCCCTAATGATGATATTGGTTGAGATCCTTTAAATTTCCGAACTTCAAATTTTGTAGGACATTGTTAGTATTTCATTGAGAGAATCATGTTTCAGAGAGATGCACAAATGTGCAAGTTAGTGGTAAGATTTATTCTACCACATATTTCGAACTTTATAATCAAATAGATTTCAAAATGATAAATTACCCATTAACAAGTGGTGATAATTTTCTCAACGCGATAAATAGCTACCAAAGAGCTTTCTTTCCATAAAGGAGAGATCATACTATTGATCATATTATCAAATTTGCAAGGTGATTTACCACTAGAGCACAATCTTGTGGTAAACTCATTAATCAAGTAGATGATTTCTTTGAGTTGAGGCCAATAATGAACTCACTTACAGTGTTTACGGATAGTGTCTATGCGCTCATCATCAACTCTGAAGTGCACTTCCAACACTAGCATATCAACCTACTCCTACTCATCACATCAAGGCACTTTAAAAACTAATCAAGAGGTCTTTTATTTGGCTTTTTAATGTGGACAAAGAAGAGAAGAGAAGGTGAAATGTCTTTTGGTGGTGATTGTACCTATCGGCGATCCACTCGGTCTACTCGAATATGAAGTTAAGTTACTAATCACAAACAATGTTATGTAAGGATCTAAAAAAACTGCCAAGAGCTCAAACTAGCTCGTCTAACCCTTACACACAACTACTACTTCAAGCTTTTGTGCTTGTTATTTTATCTAACTCTAGTCCGTTTAGCCTTCTTTTCAACTTTTTTATTTTTCAAAAATATTATCTTTTTTCATTTTTTTCGAGATTCTACATTCTTTAATACTTAGCAACTTTGACTCTTAGACTCGACCGAGTTACATGCCACAAATATACACATGATCAAATGAAGGCTTGAAAGAAAAGGGATATGATATTATAGGGGGGTATAAAAAGGCTGTTTGGCTATGATTGGGTTAACAAGGTGACAATATAAGGACGAGAAGGATGTTGGTGCGTCGTGTATCTCCTGATATGTCCCCTCTGACTGCTCTCCCTGCTGAGCAGCTCCACGAACACGGCCTGGACAACGTCCGAGCATCCGAGCTCTGTATTTGGCTGGGCGACATTCATTATCGGAGGAGCAGGTGGCACAGGCACTCCATCCTAAGCATGGTCCAACCCCTTTTCGTGCATAATCCTACGAGCAAACTGTCCATCAAGCAAAGCAGCCATCTTCTTACTCTATTGAGAATGAAAGAACTTGGTGACCACCCATCCGAAGTGAAGTGCCTGGTGAGTACACAAGGCACATAAGAAAATGAGCTCGTCCTTAAGGACATGATGGGTTCCCCTCTCTTGGCTATCCCTGTAGGCGAGACCGTAACGAATGAATAGTTGGAACATGTTGGTGAATGGGTCGAGCATCTCAGTGTAGGATGATGTGGAGGTCTAGAATTGGAGCGAAGTGTCGTCGTCATTGAATGTTATAGACCTCTGAATCACATCAAGGTAGTTGCACACCATGGTAGGGTCATTGTCTTCTTGGTAAGGTCGAGAGAGTTTATTTGAATTTTCGAAGTGGAAACCCATTGACTCTTGGAACTCATCAAGTGTCTCGATATATGATCTCCCCCAAAGGTGATATGAAGCACACCTCAAATCTTTGTATTGCACCCGAGACTTGAATTGAAAAGAACTCCAAGACTCCTGAAGAGTGAGGATATGTAGCCGAGCATCAATCTTACATTGCGTAAGATGTCCTCCTTGGGTGAGTTCTTCTAGGATTGCATCCACCCAATAGGGATTTCTTGCTCTTATGCTGTCGATATGATGACCATAGTCAGTGTAGCTGGTTGTGTATGATGCTCCCAATACCTGAACCATACCCTGGTGTCCAAGGAAGTAAAGAAACGTTGAAAATTCCGCTGTGTTCGTGGAGCTAGAACATGTGCAGGACACTCTTGTTCTCCCTCCAAAGATGATGATGATGCGGGAGGCGGAGGTGCTCGACTAGTGGAAGCTTGAATATTAGCAACACGTCCACGGTTACTGCAAAAGGATAAAACCACATAACAAAACATTTGAGAGCCACCCCCACACTTATCTCATTAAAACATAGAAACTCCAACTACCCTCTCTTCACATCGCATTTACATTTCATTACCAATTCAGCACATCAAAATAATCAATATAATCTCAGGGCCGCTTTCAACATCCACAATCCAACAATCAAGAGCAACGCAACTCAATAAGCCATATCTAAAAACACCTTAAATTTTTTGACCGAAATCACAATTTTCATCAAGCAAAACTCATCCAATCATGGAATAAATCAAATCAACAGAATCATATCGTACCCAATTTCATCACGGCACAAGCAATTTTTAAAATCTCAAAATTAAAAAATTAGGGTTCTTCATAAAATTCATCTGAACATCAATCCGAGCACAATTTGATAAATCCAACAAAAATAAACAAGTGACAAGCAAACACAGGTCCTTACTTTCCCCATAACCATGGAGAATGGACCGAATAAATACACACATTCGGCAAAAATCGATGTTGCGTTAAAACGCGAATTGAGAAACCCCAAACGGGATGAAAACTTAATGGATTTGAATGTCATCAGAAGGGGGAGCGGCGACGGTGGCTATCGTCGGTGGCGACGAGGTCCGGTGACGACGACGGAGCGAGCGACGGTGGTGGTTGCCGATTTCGGTCGAAGCGGATGAAGTGAAATGTTTGAAAAAATGTTGAGCTACTGCCTAAAAGGTCATGATAAAAGAACAAAAGTGCGCAATAGATGAACCGAAATTGCGCCGCACTCTTTTGGTTTTTCTACAGCGCATTTTTTTGTATAATTTCTATTGACTTAAGTTTCAAAATTACACCAAAAGTGCGCTATAGAGGACCAAAATAATGACTCCAGACATAGGCTTCCTCTCATGAAGCAGTCTTTCTTTAACGTCTCTTAGCTAAAAGAAACATGGCCTTTTATTGAGCATCCTCGAAGTAAGGAACTTTGACTCTGTCAGTAGGCTTGGCATTGAGATAGCGCTTGAGACGGTGACCGTTGACCTTGAATGTTCCTTGGTTTGGATGTGTGATCTCTATGGTCATGTAAGGGAAAGATTGCATGACTTCAAAGGGTCCCGACCATCTTGATTGGAATTTTCCTGGAAACAGTCTGAGGCGGTAGCTGTAAAGCAGCAATTTCTCTCCCTTTTTGAAGTCTATGACACTATTCAGCTTTGCATCATGTATGCGTTTCATCTTCTCCGTGTACAGCCATGAGCACTCATAAGTGTGAAACCTGTACTCTTATAGCTCAAGGAGTAGATATTTCCTTTTAGAGGCTGCGAGACTAGTACCCATGTTCAGTAACTTCATGGCCCACCATACCTTATGCTCAAGCTTGACCGGTAGATGACAAGCCTTGCCATAAACCATTCGATATGGTGAAGTGTCGATAGGAGTCTTAAAAGCGGTTCGACAAGCCCATTGAGCTTCATCGATCCAAATCGACCAATCGTTGCGAGACTGATCGACTGTCTTCTCAAAAATCTGCTTTAGTTCACGATTCGTCACTTCCGCTTGACTACTTGCTTGTGGTTGGTATGTGGTGGTCAATTAAGAAATTATGCCAAATTTTTAGCATACTAGATCGAATTGACCCTAGAAGTGAGTACCCCTATGTCACTAATGATAGTGCAAAGGGTGCCGAAAAGCATGAAAAGGAGAGCGATCAACTTTCCCATTGTCCTACCATCATTAGTAGGCAGCGCTTGTGCCTCTGCCCACTTTGACACATATTCCACAATAATAGGAATGTACTTATTACTATGGGACTGTGGGATAGGACCCATAAAATCAATCCCCCATACATAAAAAATCACTATAGACATGGATATTGTCCTTTCTATTTCATTCCTATTTGAAATGTTACCTGAACATTGACATGGATCGTAGATCTTCATGAATTATGGATAGTCCTTCCAAATTGTCCTCCAACAGAAACCTGTATCCAAAATCTTGCACAGTCCTTCCTAATAGTTCCTCTGTGCATCATTAAGCGTCTTCCTAGCGAAGTAGATAGGATGGAACCTCTTATCTCTCATTTGTTCTCAGACTCTCTAACTGTAAAATCACTAGTATCACATAGTAGTTCAAAAGCGGCTCCCTAATCTAGGGAGACCAGTATTGATATAGTCGTCAGCTTCTTCATGAGGGATTCAAATGCCTCAGTTAGAGACCTCATCGAATACAAATGGCACGACTTACTCTAACAACCTAGTCATATGCAATGTAATTTTAGTGAAATCCTTAATAATCCACAATAGAAACCTCTATGTCATAAGAAGCTATGGATAGTTTTAACATTCACAAGGGGATCAAGTTGAGAGATGGTTTTGACCTTAGCTCGATCCACCTCAATACGTCAGTTAAAGACCCCATGGCCTAGCACGATCACCTTCTCCACCATGAATAGAGGAGTCATCCATGAAGACTTCGACAACATCTTCTAACAAAGGCCCAAAAATTGCTCTCATGCAATTTTGAAACGTCACGGGTACATTACACAGACCGAAAAGGACGCGCTTATACGTAAATATGCCGAAGGGGCATGTGAAAGTTATCTTCTCTTAGTCCTTTGGCTCGGTTGGGATTTGAAAGTAACCAGACATCCCATATAGGAAGTAGTAAAAGTCATGACCAGTGAGGCGCTCCAACATCTGGTCTTTCTTCGTAGCATTGTTGAAGCGTCAGCAATCAACACACACTTTCCATCCAGTGACTGTCAGAGTAGAGATGAGCTCTCCCTTGCTTGGCACAACATGTGCAGGACTAACCCAATGAGTTGCAAAAATTGAATAAATGATACATGCATCTAATAGTTTGAGTGACTCCTTTTGCACGACTTCCTTCATAGTTGGATTCAAACGACATTGTTGTTACGCTACAGGTTTGACATAATCTTCCAAGTTGATTTTGTGGGTCCAAAATTAGGGACTGATTCCTTTTATATTAACAAGCATCCATGCTAAGGCTTTTTCATACTTCTTCAAGCTCCTCCTTCTGTTGAGGTTCAAGCTTGAAGCTGATGATGACTGGTAATTTCGAGACCTCTATGTGAAATGGATACTTGAGATCTAACTCTGGTGGCTCTTCATAAAATGTGGGTATCGTTGGGATCTTTGGAAGTTCCATCACCGGTGACGCACCAGAGTAAAGACATCTCCAACAAGCATATGAGACAATTCAAACATTTTAGAGGCATCTTGATAGTTATCATAAATATTATCATCATCCTGAGTCTTAGAGTTTCATGCCATCTTTTAACTGAAAAGGGACCTCATCCTATCCTAATTTTAAAGTTAGACACTCTTTGCAAACACATATCACAACTTCAGTAGTAGCCAGGAATGGACGTTCTAACAAAATATTTCAATCATTCTCATGAGTATCTAGAACAAAAAAATCAGCAGGATATTCAAAAGGTCCTACACAAATTGGAACATCCTCTATGAATCCCCTAGGTTTTACCAAAGACCTATTAGCAAGTTAAAGAACCATCTAAGTATGTCTAAGTTTACCTATATCTAGTTTCTAACACAAACTATGTGGCACACATTTATACTAGAACCTAGATCAACAAGACTTCTACCAACTTTAATATTCTTAATAGCGCAAGGTAACGTAAAGCTCCCTGGGTCTTTTCGCTTTGTCAGTCTAACTTGGATAGCTGCACCTTCTTCATATAGGGAGACCAATGTTGAATCGCGAAGATTGATCTTCTTGTTTAACACATCATTCAAGAACTTGGCATATGATAGAATCTTTACCAAAGTCTCTAGGATGGTTAGTGTGACCTCTTGCTTCTTGATGATTTCAAGAAATCTGTCAAACTCCTATGATAGCCCCTTATTCTTGACTGCTAATGGGTATGGAATCCTAGCATGCTTCTTAATTTCTTCTGGGGTGAGCACAAAATTTGCGTTTGCGGGTTTTTGATCTTTAGGACAAGGACTGGTTGCCGTGACACGTGTCTCCTTTTCCTCCTCTAGAATGTCAATAGCATTATGATTTGAGAACATCTCTGGCTCTTCAACGGATTTACGATTTCCCTAAATCGTCTTTCCGCTCCTCAATGAAATTGATGTAGCATCCATATGTTCTTTTTGTAGTCCTGCACTCTAGGCTTAAGGAGATGCGATTCCACTTGATGTGAGAATTGACATGATCTTGCTTAGGAGGAACCACACTCGATGTGGTGTTTCCAACACTAGGCTTGGTGTAATCGACAAGGGTTCTTGCTGCCGCCATTGGTTTAGTATGCCTAGAAGTGTAACTGTGGTCTTTGTATAAATAATATGAGTCTCTAGAGTCTTTAAGTCGAGATTCTTTGTTACTTCCTAATAGAGCGTCACTTCCTAATATAGCCTTGAGAGATTCAACAATCTCTCCTTCTTCAATTGATGAGCGTGAATCCTAATTTTGACCTAATCTTGGTCGTGTTACTACTGGTGACATGTAATGAATTCTCTCCTAAGCAAAGAAAAACAATAAAGATCGTAAAAAGTAATAGTGAGCACAAAAATTTAAAAGATCAGATTAATACTAATCGACCTACTTTCAGATACTAGAAAGAAATCCCTGACAACGGCGCCAATTTGATGGACGTTTTTAGGCGTTATCAAAATAATCCGGCTAATGAATTTACCAGAGTCGGATCTCCCTAGGATCTTTTTTAGTATCTTACTCAAAGTTTTAATTAATATCCATCGAGATATCAATGAACGTATTTTAGGTGCGATTGCACGATTAGTCGTTGCCGATTTGACTACATCTCTACTGCTTGTTTACCTTGTTTGGCCAATTTTTACCCTCTTTTGTGATTGGTTGGAAGAAATAAGGGTTTCTTGTTTCGTTTTCTCAAACAGACCATTTTGGTCCATTTGACTTGCTTTCTCATTGTATGTGTGATGTTGGAGGTAGTCAATGGATAGAGGACAACGAGACGATTCCAACGATACCAAGGTGCCACGAGGATCAATCAATCAATCAAAGTAAAAATGAAATTTTCTTTAAAGTACATGGTTTACAAGTTTGCACGATAAGAGTTTAGACAATCAATGATGAAACTTCGTAGATGTCGAATCCCCCTAGGCAATTCTAATTCACAAATGAAAGACAAATTCCACAATTTACACGAAATAGGATAGAAGCAATACACTGTCGCAATTCTTCTCTAATCAAATCACAACCTTTTGGACCACTAATTGGCTACCTGTATAGTATTTTAGTCTGCTCATTTGAGACAACGATCTAAAACACACTAGGCGATTTACCGATTTAGAATTGCTCACACGATAGACTAGTTCATTCGCTTCAAGATGAGGATTAACGTCTAACCTAGTTATTGGATTTTGGCGTTCTAGAAATGGAAGCTCCACGAGTCTAGGACAAATCTAAAAGAAATTCATAATCATATTAAAATACCACTAAAAAATATTATCAGTTTATAATTATATTAATCATAGTCGGAGTCTATTCTTATTGTCTAATTTATATCCAACTAAATTACCTATATACTAATTCTTCTAATTAAGTACAAATTATGTTCATAATAAAATCTACTTAATCATGCTATACTCAATTCTTAATTCACTACCATCTTAAGAGGGTTAGAGTCGATTCTAATTGCAAACTAGTTAATTAGTTATGATCGTAGTCATCATGTTATAAGTATAATATCGATATGTTTCTTACAACTTATAAACATTTTAGGTCCATTTTACAAGTGAAACCAATTCATAAGTAATTGCATTGAGTTGGGTGCATCTTTTCACGACAAAAAGTTTTCAAGCCACAATTGTGACAATAAATTAATTAAGACTAAGTTGTCTAGTGACAAAAATAATGATTGCAATTACTACAAGTCTAGTGACAAAAAACGTGATCACTATAATTCCAGGGGCTACCATTGAAATTTTTCAAGTCATCTTCTTCCTAAATTCTAAGAATCTGTATAGAGTTCCGATGAGGAGCCCCTTCTCAGGTGAGGGCCTAATTTCAACAAATTTAGATATTTAATCACCAATAGTGAATAGAAACAAAATGACAAGTAAATAATAAAATAATACGAATTAACCAATAGTGAATAGAAACAAAATGACAAGTATGACGTGGTCCTAGAGCTAAGAAATTAAACAAAAATGAATTGACCAATGAAAACGTCTATCTAGAAGTCATATAAATGAGAAAATTATGGACATTTAATCACAAAAAAATGAAACATAATAATGTAGTCCCATAAAATGCCCAAACATGAAACCATAATTAGTATATAGGCTAGGTATAATATTACAGTTCCACAAAATACTCAAACTCAATTGTTCACCAGTAAAGCGTAAAATTCATACCAAAATGTATGATTAAATCTTCTTCTCTAAAACATACTTCAAACTAAATAAAAAAAACTCTTTTAATAATGAACGAGGAATAACATATTAATTTTCAATATACCATAACCTTTGAAATGGTGAACAAAATTAAAAATAAAGAATAAAAACAAAAAGTTGGAACAAGGCATAATCAACACTAAGAAAATGACAATCACAAATTTGAATATCATGAGTATTCCACAACCCAGAAGAAATGAAGAAATAGAACGAAACAAAAAACAACTATGATAGAAAAATGGGTGCCAAATATCATCTACGAGTGCCCATATATTGGACAAAGTGGAATTAAATGGACAAAACCAAACATAAGAAAAGATAAACTAGAGCAACCAACCTAAGCGAGATATATTTACTAGCAACCTTCTTGAATCAGTAGAAGATAGAACTATATTTTGATAACGTGTTATGAATTGAGTAACGAGAAGAAGATACGAGAGAAAAGGAGAAGAATAGTTCTTATTCAGATATATGTCAAACATACAGAAAGAGTACTATTTGTACACTAATGATTTCATACTCTACACATTATTAAATTAATACAAATCAATCAAAGTAATGAAGTACATTGATTCATAATGATTAATGGATGCTGAAAGTTACAATGGGATATACTAATACATTCCGTAACATTTTATATTTATTAATAAAACAAATATTCTTGTGTATTTATCTCCTAAGAACAATATCATATTTCATTAACAACTTTCCAGCTTTTGCTTTAATTTGAATTTTTGTTTCATTCCAAATTGACTATGTTTTCGAATCAAACAAAAATGGTTACTAAACGGGGCATGAAGATTTATCCATAAAATGATTAGTGTCCATGTAAGCATTAATTAAACTGAGGTGGCGAGTAAGTGTTTTGTTCAAAGATCCGGTTCATACGCCATATAAGTTGACTTGCCAAATCAAATTAATGGGGAGTAACATCGTGATATTATTTGAATACCTTTGAGATATATGATGACATGAAAAATAGTTCATGGTTGTTGCTATTAGAGATCCGTATTTTATTTTGCGCGGTCCATTGTTTACATGAACAAACTGATACACCTCAATAAAAAATTATTTTGCATGGATTAAATCAACTCTACATTCGTCAAGTTGGGGATCAACATGCATCATCTACAGCCACAACTCATGAGATCCGTGCAATGATCAATGCTTTAATTTTAAACGACCAATGGAATATACCCCTCCTATCATTAATTTTCATGTCACCTTCGGTATATCAAATATTAACAATTCCACTGCCCCTCTCTCAAGTACCTAACCATTGAATTTGGTCTCATTGCAGGAATTGGATTCCCACCTATCGGGGGTTGGAGGGGGGGGGGGGGGGGAAGGAACTTTGGTCACACTCCCAATTCAACCTAAATTTCTTTTTTTTTGTATGCAAGATTTTTCAAGGAATCCTTTCTATGGCAAAGGTTATGTTCAGTAGGAATCAGAATGACCCTTCAATTTTGCGTCCAATTGAGGGTCATTCCTAACATATATACAACATGTGGTGATGTTCTAGAGACGCTTACAGCAAATGCGATGAAACTTTTCTGCTTCTGGTGGTGGTTATGGAAATCAAGAAATACGATAATCTTTGATATGTACCAACATATCATCACTTCTTTGGCACGTCAATTCCATCCTCACTAGGAGGAGGCTGCTAATTTTGCTGCTGCTCAAAGTGGTGGATCCAGTCTCCTTCTCCAGCTCTGGCTGGTTTCCTATCTCGTCGCCTCCAAGACTCGACTAAGAATAGTCCCGTTGACGTGGCTGTAAGATAGAAAAATGACTTTAGGGTTTTGGTGATGTTGGTTTCGTGGTACATCACACTGTAGATCACCAAACCCTTGATTGCATGGCCATCAGACATACTCATCTGGTGGCGTCGTGTCACACCCTCACGTTTTACCCACGTTTCACACCCTCATATTTTACCCGTGCCCGCTCCATTAAGGTGGACGGGTACAAAACTACAACCATGATCATTATGTAGCGAATAACGTAGAAACTCATGATTACCGGTTTTACCCAACAATAACATAGAGAGCAAAACTTAAACTCAAATGTAGAAGTTTCATTAGTATTGAATAGTTGATTATCTAAATGGTCAGACTAACAATCCCAAAACCCAGAAATATGAAACCAAAACCTAAAAACATGAACCCAAACCGCAACATCATCAACCTAGAACTCAAGAACATGAACTCAAAATTCCATAAACATGAATCTTAGAACCAACTAATCATGACAAGTAAACTTCAACCTTTCTTCATCGGTAATCATTTATCATAATCTTTTATTCACACAACAGATTCAAATAAAGACAACAACTGTAAAATAACCGGTTACTCATTAGTTAGAGTTAGATGTGTATACAATATAACAAACCCATTATAGATTTGACAACATGAAGAAGTAAATACCTAAAAAAAGTTTAGATACTTGACGGGAAGGGTGAAACCCAATAAAATATAGCAGATTATAGTTTTTGAGTTTGAGAAAAAGGTAAGATACGCGGATGCATGCCCGATTTGAACCAGATTTGTGTTGATTGAGGCATTTTTTGTTGATGCATGTCGATTTTGAGTAAAAACCAATGAGGATTTTAATTGATTAGCAGATTATTGAGAGAGAATAGGTTAAAGTGGAGGAAATTAAGTGGGAATCAAAGCGATTTAAGAATTTGGAGGTTGGTATTAAAATCAAATTGAACGGAAATAGTTTACAGTTTCACCAAGTCTAGAGTTGAAATGAAACTGACGGCGAAAAATTTTAAAATCCTAAACACTAACTGAAACATAATATTTATAGTACTACAAAATGAAGTCGTTTTATCATCAGGGTGGATTCGGAGCGGATACCACAATTTCCGTAACCGCCCGTCATCAGTGTGGATTCGGAGCGGGTACACCTCGAGACCATTTAATATCCGCCTCTAACGGGTTTTGGGCTACTCATTTCGGGTAGGCTTCAGTGGGTACCCGAAACCCATGGACCTGTTGTCAAGTCTATCTATACTATCGGTTTGATCTGTTTCAATAAAAAAATTGTCCGGTCCAACTTAATCATATTTGCATATTTAATTAATAATTAAAACAATCTGACCCTAGTTAAACCTTGAACCTCTAACCTACTAGCTCAATCTCTAATTCAATTTTCTAAACATTGGGTTTAAGCAATAACTTCCAGATTGGAGGCTAATTAAGCACAACAAAATTTGAACACAGTGCCCAAATTTGGTTTGGACACATGCAAAAACCCAATAATTACTATTTACTTTTGTTTAGGGTTTTATGACTCTTGAGAGAAACGGATAAGAAAATACCGGCGAAGTTCAATGAAGTGCTCAAGAGGAAGAGAGCAGACATAGCTGGAAAAAAAAAGAGAATCACTCACGGTGATCGTCTTATCGCTAAATTGAAGGCTAAACTACAATGTCAATCCATCTCTGGCAAACACAAGCAGAAGATGTTGAAAATGGCACATGATATGTTCGTCAATTCACTTTATTGTTGTCAGTTGTCTTGTGCTTTAACTTGAACCTTTTTCTTTCCCTAATACAGGAGCAAAGAGTATTTGTAGGTGAATTTTATGGATTTTATTCATTTTTGCTACTGTAATTACAGGACTAGAAAGAAGTTGTAGAAAAAAGACTTGTCACCATGGAAGATGTACAGATGGCGGTTGCTAATGGTATTTTTATCATTTCTTGGTTTACTTCTTTTAGTGCTTTACTTAGCTATTTGTTTACTATTGGTGACTGCCCATTATGCCATTCACACTATTTGGATAGGATTTTGGATTCTTAGGATATATTTAGAATATGTATAATAATGCATCTACTTATTTTGGATGAATAATTAGCAAGCCTAAGCCTATCATCGCCTGCAGAGCCTAATCAAGTCATACTTGGATTATAAAGTTTCTTAAGAATCCTTTATATCTCTTGATTTAACATTCTTTTACAACACCTCCAACCTCAAATTAACCAGGAATCTTGATTTTGGTTGCAAAACCTAACATATAAAATAAATTCATCGCTCCATGGATCATGATTCATAGATTAAAATTGGAAAATGAGAGAAAGTTAATGGATTCTCCCCACAATAGATTTTGCTTCTTTAGAAAACAAGGCCTAATGAGCTTCGTACATGTTCGTTTGCAATTGAAGGAACATCTAAAGATAGCCATAAAATGTCCACCAAGTTTAAAGTAAAAAGGGGACCGAAGTTGAAGCAGTTAGACTATAAACAACGTCAGATTATTGCTTAGTCCGGCTGTAATAGAGAGGGTGGAATGCAGGCTGAAGCCATCTCTAATACAAACCTCAAGACTGAAATTTACTTGCTAATCAACTGGTAAAAAGAAAAGCCAATCTAAGCTAACAACATCTACAAATTTAGTTGATGTAATGGTGGAGTAAAGTGCGAGATCATGGACAGAAAATATGCCGCCCTATGCCTTAAGGCATTACCAGAAATGAGGATGATGGGCGGATACTAGCTTAAGGACTTTGCTCTCTCTTTTTCTCATTAGTTGTTGTTTCTTGCTTCTTCTAAATCTCTAACCTTGTTATCTCATTGGTCCTATGGATTTGCTTCTGTTTGAAAGCAAAGAGAAAATGTGACATTAGGTCAAACGACTGGAAAGTGGCAAACTATATTCCATGGAATGATGGTTATCTTTCCTTAGCCTGGTTTTGAAAATTTCATACACTTCTTAATGATGCATTCTTGACATTTCACAACCCTACTTATTAACAACTTCCACCTGTTACTTCTTATGTGAATGTACCGCTGCTAGGATATTATCATCAATATATGAGCTATCTTTTTATATAATGATAATAGGTATAGTTTTTTTAGTCCAAGATATCAAGTCATGATATTAAAGAGAAAAACAAGAATAATAAGCATTAACCCCTAAGGGGGAATACAATTCAACAATGGGATGGAATAAGAGACGAACGGGTAATTAAGAGCCTCACGTGTCACTGAATCAGTGGCGTAATTACCCAAATGAGAGATAAAATTAGGGAAACTAGATGGAGGGAACGAAGGAGGAATTGACGTTCAGTACGAAGTTTTCTAACACTAGCATCATTAACCAAGGAGTGGATGAGATTCACAATTTTGTAGAATTGGAGAAGATGATAGTCAATTCATTAGGTTTTGTACGAGTAGTGTAAAAAGCTTATCAGATGGCCTGGAATTCGAGCATGAGGGGTCCATAATATGCTTGGTGACGAGACCTATAGCTGAAATTTTAAATCCACATTGTCTCAGTAGCACCACCCCAATCGAACCATAGCGAAGGCTGCCGGAAGGTGGATGGACAACACTATCAACGTAAAATCGCCATGTCGAGTTTGATGAACAGTGTCGAGGTGGATGAAACACTTGAGTCGAGGGAATAGTTTTTGAAGCAGCTTCACATCGTCCTTGTTATAGCCAATAAGAAAGAAATTGTCGACGTAGCGCCTGGATTGATTGTTTCTAGTTCCCCAAACCTTCAAGGTCCTTGATTTCCAACCCCGCCACACAAAATAAACCACCTTGTTTGCATTCTCTTTGTTCTTAAAGCAATAGGTTCTCCATAGCGACACTAGATGACAGTTATCGACCCGAAAACAGGAGCAGTTCACTTCCCTAGAAAAAAGAATAGTTACTTGACATGAAAAGAGTCAGTCATGTAGGGTCTCATCCTCCAAACAACACACCTAACATAAAGGTGGAATCTCAACATTGCGACTCATTTAACGATCAGCTAAAACTTAGGATTGGCAGTGCCTTGGAAAAAGCCCAAATTATGGGTGGCATTTCTGTCTCGTTAAAACCGATGAACCGACCGAGTCAGTTAGAGGGCGGTTTAACCAAACAAGAGGTTTGTCGGGGAACGGTTGAAGGTAATGGCTAAATATGGTTAAGTTGTGAGTTAGTTCAATCGTCGGTTAACTCGAGTTAACCAACTTTAACCGGTAACAAAAAGAATTACCCCAATACCCAAACGGTGTCGTCACGCGTTAGCCTACACTACTGCCAGTACCCCAATTTTAGGTAAAATAAAATAAAATAAACATCAAAATTCCCAATCCGTTCCCCATTCCTAGTTGTTCCCTTGCATTTCATGATAGCGGAGTAGAGCCTCTAATACTCTTATTCTGCTTTCCCATTGCAAATTCCAACCACCAAGATACTCGTCTGTGACGGTGATTGTGATTAGAAACAGGAGTCAGGTAAATCTACAAGCACTCACAGTCAGATGCAAGTTGGCGATAGGCATCTATCTTCTTCCACTGACAATCACAGTCGGCAAGTTCACAAGCAGCAACGAACATCACTCATGATCACCCTATTTATCCCACTCCATAGTCTAGTCTGGGTCTCTACTCTCCTTTCCCAATCGCGAGCTACTCGGTAACAACGACTAATCGTTCATTTATTCTGGACTTGAACATGACAATGGTGATTGATTTGAATAGAATAATTTCTTAGAGTAGGTTCGATGGTTAAATAGTCGTTTATGTTGGTTATGAAGGTTAACTGACAAATCTGTCGATTAAAAATCGATGAATTAACCGTAGGATCTGTTAACCTTCGATTATTTAACTGTTGAGACTGGTTGGTCGGTTAAAAAAGTTAACCAATTTGGATGTTCCATTCATTTTATCCGACCGTTAACATATGGTTGATAACCAACTTAACCGACGCTCACCCTTAGCCCAAATTAAGCTATCAAGCAAGGACATACCTGCTTTCACAACACGTGCCAAAGAGAGCAAACGATGGTTGAGACCGAGTAGTCCCCAGATTGAGAGAATGCTCATATGCACCAATCACAACCTAAAGTAATCAGAAGAGGAATGGATAAAAAATGAGGAACAAATTTAGGATAAAAAGGGATTGAAGAAGTGCAAGGTTCCATCAGCCATAGATGATTAAGCCATTGAAAGATTCTAGAATCGTTAGAAAAAAGAATGTGAGAGAGGATAGGGCACAAATGGTTAACGCAGATACCACCGAGCTAATTAGAGGAGATGTCAGCAGAGATGAGGGAAACAAGAACCTCAGTACATGGACAAAGTTGAGAAAGGACGTCCATTGATAAGGACAGAGAAACAAGCCATGCATAGGCATTCACGAATCCAACCAATCCATTTGGATTTGGAACCATGTTTGGAGAGCACAATTTTCAATTTCCCAGGTTTAACTCATGTAACACCCTCATGTTTTACGATTTATTAAATGACTAAAATACCCTTAAAGCAGCGGAAAACTCAAAATCACATGAAGGCTTTAAGGTCTTTAACAACATGTTGACAATTTATCAAAATGCCCGACCTGGGTACTTTTATTACGTTTCCTTTTTTATATATTAAATGTCCATAATGTTTGCATGTATATGGCTTCCAGATAGACGTCTTTATTGCTCAATTCATTTTGTTTAATTTCTTAGTTGACCAGCTCATATGGTCATTTTGTTTCTATTCACTATTGCTTAATTCATATTATTAGATTAGCTACTGTTCTTAGCTATTATAACTTTTTAATCTGTTCATGCCATCTTTTATGATCATGGTTATACATATGTCTATTATTATTACCATTATTTTTATACGCATTAATTTCAATTTATTTATCCTTATAATATACTTAACATTTTAAAGTTTGACGTTTTGGCCATTGATGTTTCAGGCAAGAATTACCTTTCATGGGCATTGGAAGCTAAAATCCACTCATAATGGTATTTGAGAAATCATTAAAAGACGATAATGAAACGTCGTATCAAGACAAAGCCATAACTTTGATTTTTATTCGCCATCAACTCTATGAACGGTTGAAAATGAGTTCAACTCATTTATTTTGTGGAATATGTTAAAGACGTCTATGTCCACCACAAGTAGCAATTTTTCTTACAGTATAGTATTAATGAAGGTATCGTGACACACATATTCCAAGCAACCAAAGCTATCTTTTAGGTCTCCAACGTTGATGGTCCAATGAGAGATAAAATCATTATTCCTAGAAGTTAATGATTATAATTATATGTCCACAAAGAGACATGGGTTATCAAAGGCTATCTAGCTAATATGTGTCAAATTTTGATCGCTCAAGAGATACTAAATCATTCTTAGAATTTGATGATTATTTCATATATATTATGTCAATAGCGATAATATATATTCCTACAAGTATGACCTTGTGGAAGAAAAGATCTATTATTTTGGCCATGATAAAGAAATTTGAGAAATCTATCTTTTCCAGTGAAAGAGAGTTGTCAATTGATGAAAATTTCCAATCACATGAAGGGTGATACAAGCATCAACTTTATTTTGATGATCATAACCTGAATGATATTTTAGCACTTCACGTGAATGTGCAAAACCACATATGTTACATTATTTTTAAAAGTGAATGAAGCAAGATATGATCATATTTTCATTCATATGGGTCTAACATAGATTGTTGAATGTTTATAGATTGTGCAAGAATTGATCCCTTAATTGATGGCATTACTAATTGAGAACTATCCATATTTATCATTTAAACTATGCACCATTCTCATGACAAAAATGAGCAACCTCTACGATGAGAATCAACACAATACATAGTGATATAAATTTCATCGATAGTGCACCATATATTAAGTAGTACAAAATTAATCTTGAACTCTAGAAGAGTTTTGTGTTATTCACTAAATGAACAAGATCTTATTCCAATAAAGTGATGATCACAAGGGATGAAAAATAATGTGGTCTATGACCATCAAATCATTGGATCAATAATTCTATCATCTAATACGTCACCTACACACACACACATATATATATATATATATTTCAATGTAAACTAATAGTTTACTTATCTTGACAAATTGGGGGGACAGTGTTGAATGCTAAAAAAGCGAAGGATTCTTCCACAAATGCCATGATTTAGTAAATAGTGGGATAAATAAAGAGTTGTTGGATTATTTGACCGCCGAAGGGCTACTCTGGTGGACTCGTTGTTACACTAACCAAGTGTTCCACCTTGGTAACACCAGCACGAATAGGGTAGAATTGGCTCACTCGTCCTTGAAGATGTGGATTCATACTTCGTTGAACAAATTCGATGGAATTTTAATTGCATACCATCGACT
This sequence comes from Linum bienne, assembly GCA_010665285.1. NCBI lineage: Eukaryota > Viridiplantae > Streptophyta > Magnoliopsida > Malpighiales > Linaceae > Linum > Linum bienne. The sequence continues at coordinate 870,248 of QMEG01002101.1, forward strand.
TATGGATGTTCAAGTGCTTGAGTTGAGAAAGTTGTTAGAGGAATTGCGATAGAAGACATTTTCAATTTGTGAACCACCTCATGGGATGCTGAACATATAGGTTAAATTACGGGTAATTCAGTTTTTGGATCAAGATCGAAAATCCGTAAAGTTATGTAGGTGTGTTTTGCATCCAAAAATTGGTCTTCCTTCTAGGCATGAAGTTTAGAGGTTTCTTAAGACTGGAAAGTTGTGCACAAATGAGACTTACATCACTTTGGTCTACATTGGACTATACTTGTGAAACCAGACCCTAAAAGACGCGGTTGAATCACTAGTTTGACCCATACAACCTACTTGGGTTCCAATAGACTCTACTCAAACCCACAACTACTAAAAAATTCAAATAAAACAAGCATTAATACTAAACTGAAATCCTTTAGCAAACCTACATAACTCCCAAGTTCTAAGTACATCAAAAGCAAATAAGATAATATCAAAACTCTGACTAGCTCATCCCACCTCTAGCTTTTGCACCCTTGACTGTACACCTAGATACAATATGGAAACAAACATCTGATGGTGTCAGTGCTCAACACTAAGTGGCTATCTAAACTCGTGTAGAACTTAGACTGAAACTAAGGATAAAACATAGAAGTCATCCTAGTCACTACTCTAATAAAGTGACCATGTGGTCCGGCAGGCATGAACCTAGCATCAGCCACCCCTAACTCTGTGGATAGCCTCATGGTTGAACAGACCATGAAACCACCCTTAAAACTGAGTGACAAACATCTATAAGCATACTCAACACGTCTTGCCTGATACTAGAATGTCAACTAGGGATTGCGTTATTCGGGGGTGGGTGACCGATGTATAATCATCATGAGCTAGTCTAGCTAGGCCTATCCTTTCCTATCCTGAACTGTGGACCATACGCCAATAGCTTGTACTCGATGTAGTAACCAAATTTTGTCAGGATCCACTAAATAATCAAATTTTCAAGAAAATTGGTAGTTTTTAGAGAGTTCAGATTACTAACCTCATCTTAACAACAAAACAGTCCAGTTTTTTTTCCAAGTGACCTAATCAACAAAACTAACGTCATCCACGAAGCAAAAGCAGAAGCAAACGTAAAAATTGAATTTTTACCTTTCTCGTCCACCCCTTCTCCAACCGGCGGGTCCTTCGTCGGCGACACCTTTTTCTTTCTTCTGCTTTCCTGCCTCCTCCCCTCCCGTTCTGCCGATGCCAAATCCGAATAAAATAATGAAATAAAACAATAAATGTCATAGAAAGGTTATACAAACGAAAAATCTAACCCTATATCCCAAATCGAGGATTGCATATCACCGGAGGACTCGTTGGAGGCATCCTCCAACGACATGCAAGCCTGAATCGGAGTAAAATTAAGAAAGACGAGTAAAAAGGAGGGTTTTCCGTTATTTCACCTTTTTGTATGTTTTTGTTGTCTTCCTGATTATCGAGAGGAAGAAAAAGGCGACGGCGACGCTGCCGCTGAGGGCGGCAAGGAAGCGAGAGGAGACAGAAGAAGAAGGAAAAAAGGGAGAAAGAGAAGAAGAAACAAGTGAAAGAAAGGGATGAAGGCTGTGACGGCGGCCGCCGTTGCTGAGACAAGAGAGGGAAAAAAGAAGAAGAGGCGGAGAAAACAGAAGGAGAAGGAGAGGTAGGAAGAAGAGAAAAAAAAAGAAAAAAGGGAAAAAGAGAAGAGAAGAGAAGGGAGGAGTGACGACGGCGCCGCCATCGTCGGAGGAAGAAAGAATGAGAGGCAGAGGAGAAAGAAAGGAAGAAGGAGAGGAGAAGAAGAGGCAGAAAAGAGAACAAGGGGAAGAATAGAGAAGAAGTGGAAGATGGAGGAGAGGTGTAGAGGGAAGGGAGAGAAAAGGAAGTTTAGAGAGAGGGAGGCTAGGGTTCAAATGGCTGATTTCGGTTTAAGTGGGGTATTTATATCGGCCATGCAAGTTACGATTTTGCCCTTCATCTTCCTTCTGGATAGATAAAATATCCAAGGATATTTTCGTCTTTTTCAGACCTGGGTCGGGTAATGAGTGGGTGTCCCGGTCAATTCGCTCAGCGTTTTTGGCCTTTTTCCTCTCTCATCTCGGTCCAAATTTCAGTTCAGCCCATTTCGGTCAGAACCCTGTTAGTGTGTTGTGTAAATTAAGTTTTAATAAGTCTGGATTAAGAATAGAGTAAAAAAAAGTAAGGGTAGGTTAATAACAAAATTTTAAATTCTCTAATTTTATTTAGTATTTAAAAGTTAAAATAGTAATACCTATAAAAATCAAATCTTCCAAGTATTTAAATCGAGTTAACATATTTAATTTCGATAACGTTAATTTAACAACAATAAAATCATCGAATCAATAAAAGTGTTTGCGTCTTATGTATCCAAATATAGGCTCGTTTCTCGTCCGATAGCATATTTCTAATTTTTTTTACTAATCAAGTTAATTAATAAAAATCAACTAAATCGTCCTTAAAAAAAGTCTTAAAAATCAATTATGCCATGAATAGTAAACCATAAAAAACATTATAACAACGTTTCAGACCCTACAAAGTTATCAACTAATAAAACTTTCAACAAATAAGTGCCTGTTATGAATATTTTATATAAATGTAGTTGAATGCTCATTGTGTAACTCTCATTGCATTGATCATGTATTATATTACTCTCTTAATTGTATTAATATTAGAATGTATAGGTTATGGTTTCATGAGCCTATAAATAGGACTCTACATTGTATCATATCTACACATCAATAAGAAACTCTCTCCCTCTCCATATTTTCTCTTGTTCTTGTCTTTCTTTGAGTTTAGTTTTATAACA
>QMEG01002101.1:878273-950757 GCA_010665285.1 Linum bienne
TATTGATCATGTATTATATTACTCTCTTAATTGTATTAATATTAAAATATATAAGTTATGATTTCATGAGCCTATAAATAGGACTCTACATTGTATCATATCTACACATCAATAAGAAACTCTCTCCCTCTCCATATTTTCTCTTGTTCTTGTCTTTCTTTGAGTTTAGTTTTATAATAGTGCCCAAATTATAAATCATTAATAATCCTGATTATTTCCGGCAGCTTTAATAAAATAACAAATATTCCTATTTGCGAGCGAGGAGGTTCATAAGTAAATTCATCAAACATTGTATCTTTTTTTCCTTGTGTTTCCCTCGATAAATATATCCTTGAATTTCTATTGATGGATTCAGAATAACGAAACTGAAAAGTAGTTTTTGCAAAAATCTCGTCATGAATCATTCGACACTTTTTCAAAGTAAAAAAAAACGAGCACAATAGCATAATTTTTACAATAGTAAAAATAAGTGAAATCCTCGACAACTTTTCAAAAGCGAACTATGTGGACTTTCATCCCAAAGAATTGGGTAAGTAGGTAGTCGTAAGACTCGAGTCCAAAAAATTAAATAAAAATATCTAAGTAAAAATATTTATCAACATAAAATGAAAATTCCCAAAAGTGGGAATGAGTAAATCCAAATAATTAAATAAAAATATCCAACTGAAAATATTCATCAACATAGAATGAAACTTCCATAAAAGTGGAAATTCACGAAGACTTATAATTAAATAAATATATTCTCCAGAGATTAGATAACCTTCCACATTCAAACTAAAACATAATTAAGCCACTAAAACAAAGAAAAAAAAACATAACTTATCAAATTTCGTAGTACCGGTTTACAAGACGTTGCAGAGGTGCTAATCCTTCCCCGCACATAACCGCCTCCTAAATCAAACATCTCCATTTCGCATACCTAATCTAACTCGCGTCTAAAAGGATTCGGGTTATGTCGAAAGCGTCCAATCCGCTTCTAAAGAGTGGTGGCGACTCTGAAACCCCTTTCAGCCATCGGTGCCGCGGACACACACGTTCACCACACTAGAAATATAATAATTATTTGTATAGTAGATCACATGCTACTGTACAGCGTGAGAGCCCTCGATCAACATCCGGCCACAACATCTACATAGTAGATCAAATGCTACTATACAAACTGAGAGCCTTCACTCTGAATTACATGGAGGATCCAATCGTTAGATTCCCCAACATCCTAATACAGTTCTATGCTTATAAAGTAGAACGTAATCTTAAAACCCCACCTTTCGGAAAGAGCTGACACCTCTGATTATGACTTGACATGATTTCTCTCGCTGCAAAAAATACGTAGCTTCTGACCATGCATCGTTTGGAGCTCAAACAACCAAGTTATGCTCCAATTACTTCTTTGCGACATTTTGAAACTTGCAGGGGCAAAATCATCCTTTCAGTGCTAGATCAGTCGTCACATGCAGGTTTAGTCCCTGAACATTATACTGATGTCAGATCAGTCGTCCAATTTTGTAGAATCTATAATCTATCCTTTGAACTTTACATATGCTAGATAAAGGTCACTTGTCTTTTTCTGAACTTTTAGCTTGGTCACTAAATTTCCTGACTTTGAGAAAAGGCTATCTTCTTCGATGATCTTCCAAGTATCTTGGAATCCGATTCAATCGATCTCCCTCTTTTGAACTAGACGACGTACTGATCTTAATTGCAAGAAACATATTTCTAACATCCCACCTGAGTTAATGGCCAACATGAAAGGTCCGACCAGTTGGACCCAATAACTGTCCCGATCCTTGCAAGCCTTTAGTACTTGGTCAAATACTAGTCAACTCCTCAAATTAATTAAATTAATTTGGTTTCTAACTCCCGACTTCTACTTAACGAGTAAGATTTTAATCAAACCAAAATTGGGGTATTAGAACTCTCCCCTCCTACAAAAGGTTTCGTTGCAAAACCTGAGTCTTACTCCACTGAGCGGGAAAGATTCGATGCAATAGTGTTCGAAACTTGGCGCCCCGACTTGGTAGCAAATGGCCCTTACGTGCCTTCCTCCTCAACGACCCAACCAGTCCACTCATCGGAAAAAGACCCAAGGTCAAACGCCAACCATGTGCTAGAAGACCAAAAGTGTTCCATACCTCAACTTGCCTAAATTTAGCTCGACCCACCTGAGCGGAAATTATGGAATCATTTCCTGCACCCACCAAACTCCTTCAAGTTGGACCCTCAAAAACCGCTCCTAACCGAGCCGAGATTCCAAGGCTAGGTTGGGCATGGCTTGCAACCATAAGCCTATATCCTTTTGCCTTAAGTCACCGTCGACCATGCTTAACACAAAGCCAACCCCTCAAGCTCGCTACCCATCGAGCACCACTACCTGGCAACCTCCTTAGAAGCCACTAAACAACCAAAGTCAAAGCCTCAATACCACTGTTCCCAGTCCAACTCACCTCTGAGTCGTCTTAGGATCAACTATGTGCATCCACCAACTTTCTTCACGAAACCGAGTTTCAAATAAGGATGACACCTTATCACCATGGAAAATGATGTGCTCTACTTAGCCTATTCCATCACTATCCATATTCATAGCCCCTCGGTGCACCATGCCTGCAACCACCAGGCCCGCCACGCTAGTGGTTAGCCATCCATCCATGATTTGTCAGTCACACATCTCATATTGTCTCCATTCCCTATCGAAAACCTAGTCTCACTATCCCCATGGTTTGTAATGTCGCTGACTACCACACCCGTGGATTCCTGCATGCATGTGCTAGTTCTCTGGGTACGCTTGTGACTTACACTGTCACATGCGGGGCCGGTATACTAACCACGACCGTTCCCCTTGCACCACACATGTGATCCATTGATTACCTCTCCCGTGACCAACAGAGCATCGCATATGGCTTACGAAATACCCTTGATGGTTGTCTGATATACAATGCCCGCTGCCTCCACTCTTAACCTATGTTGCTCATACCCCTTGTTCATCCAACTTATTACTAACATTGGATTCCAAAAACCTAGTTGCTACTATCACCCCTTTCATCACCAAGCCATCCACAATTTTTCGTTCGATGAGGTTCCATTACCCCATGAACATTATCTTACTACATCAAAATACCTTTAAGGAAATTTAAGATCAAACCTTAATGTTGAATTTGCAATTAAATCCCCAAAACCCGACACACAAAAAGAGTGCAGGGATACTCCTTTCAAAAGTGACACCTTTAAAGCAAAGAGTTAACCCAAGGATAATGCTCATCGTCCCATAGAACTTTGATTCTATTCCTTTTCTTATTCCCTTTAATTCTCTTTCCTTTTGACTCGAGCATCTGAGGCTCGTACCTCGCTCATGCCATCTCAACACTATGCTGCTCAATCCTATATTAGTTTCCCTTGAAATATGAACACACCTTGTCCTTCTTTGATGGTACCAAACACTTGGTAGTCACCATCTAGCGGAGAGACTTCACTTGTCCTACCAAACATCAGCTCCACACTTTCAATACCTTTAGTGCCCCCTATCTTTTATTCACGTTTTAGTAGTTTCATTTGGCATTTGTATACGGACTTTGTAGGTTTAACTAAGGCCAAAGAATCCCTCCTAAAGTGCTCCTTGGCCGAATTTATTCCTGAGGAGCAAGGGTTGACTGAGTCAACACTTATTCCTTAAGTAAGGAGGATTCATTTCCTTGCCTTGGAATCCTTCTCCTATCTTTCCTTAGTGAACAAGGGTTTATTTTTATATAATTTCATGGCCTCCCTCTCCTATATAAAGAGGATACAACCACTATAGTTAGGCAGAACGCCCATAATAAAGTTTAAGTAAATTTTGGCCTAGAACCGTCTTTTGAATTTTTCTTGTTTGAAGCATGTCATAGCTAGGCTATCAGATTCCGGTTTATTGTAATCAAGTTAGCACCCTCTCTTCGTGGCACCATTCACGTTTGAGACTTTGTCCCTCCCTTTGGCATCGATTGATTGGTCGGCTAGGTAACTTTCCATCTAGTTTTTTCGATTTCGTTCATTGTTTTGAAACCCGTTTTCGATAACTTGTCTCGGTCGTGGTTTTTGCATTCCGGCTCATATCATTTTGGTATCAAAGCCTCATTCCTCTTTTCAAAACTAGGTATCCTTTCACTTTAGTTTTGATAGTTAAAAAATATCAAGACAACACCCTAAAAAGAGTTGGTCGGTCAAAATCCTTGTTTGGTTCGGTATTTATGATTTTTGGATTTTTTCCTATCTAGGGTTGGGAATCCTTGTGTTCGGTATCTAACATGTTGAAAAGAAAAGTAGGTGGAAAATTCCGACGAAATCTTCAATGAAAAACCAAAGAAAAAATCGGCAAAATCAAGAGGTCATCAAAAGCCTTCGATTCAACCACCTCCAACACGTACGTTTTCACAATTTGGGTTAGTATAATTGATTTCAAGACCAGGGCAGAGATTTTTTGGTTCTTTACAAGCTTAAATTCGAATTTTCAAACTTTAAAAGTTCATAAAATAATTTTACCTACTCATAGATCAGATTATGCATTGTGGTTTCTTTGATTGCAATATTCTTGGGAATCCTACGCCTTGAAAAATCATTGCTTCATCATTTATGTTTCTTTGTTTAAATTGAGTGAAACACAAGTGATAAAACAACAAGTGGTGAGATTCGAACGTTTATAGATTGAGAGATTTTGAGAGGCACATTCTTTGTGCACTAACCATGTTTTGCAAGGTTGAAAATAAATTGGCGGAGATACGACAAAGGCTCAAGGCCACTCCACAAATGCCATGGAACAAGGCTAAACCACCTGAAGTGGCACCACTACCAGCACTAACACTTGTTGGACATGGAGCTTTCATTGCCGCATCATTTAAGGATCTACAACGATGAGAGAATCTTTTCTACACAAATTCCATCAACAACCATTTTGAGTGTAGCTTAGCCATCGACTGAGAGAGTTCTACAAACGTGGTGAACCCCATTTTCATGGAGAAAATGGGGCTGCCCACAACAAGACATCCGAAGCCATACAAAGGTCAAGGGCTTAGCAATGGAGTAGAGTCAAGAGTGTCAAGGCAAGTCCTAATTCGAGTATTAAAAGTATTGTGACGAGGTGTTATGTGATGTAGTACCAATGGAGGCTGCCCAAATTTCAACCATGGAAATTAGCATTACATGCTCTCCACTACTTGAGAGGCCAGATCGTTAGGTCATCACCCATGGATCGAAGAGATTCACCCAAAAAGCTCTTACACCAATTGAAGTTCGTGAAGATATATTAGAGAGACGTAGGGCAAGAGAAGTTTCAAATCAAGAGCTCAAAACAAGTGAAGTTGAGAGTAGAGAGAAAAAGTCAGATACACCTAGTGAGGATGTCCATGCATTAGTGAATAGGAAATCCCTTTGGTGCCACACCACGGGGAGTGTTTAGATTTAACTAATGTGACATACCCTCTTCCTAGTGTTGTCTCTTCTAAGTTGCAGGAACCGAAGGAAATCGTTCGGAAGCATGCTTAACTCATGATATTATTACGACTGAATGTGTTCCTAGGCCATACCAACAAGAAACAAATGAATTGGAGGAAACATAAGAGCTACAACTACACGTGATGAATGAGTCCAATATGATGATTCAAGTCGAGCTATCATAAGGAATACCACCAAGCATTTGCTTGGAAATTTCAGTGAATAAAACTGATAAGTCTTCATATCCTTACCTTTTGAATATGAATGTTAGCAATCTTATTTTTTGAATGTTCAAAACTTGTTAGGGTTAGGAATAAAGAATCGCTTTTTCCTTTGTTGGTTATAACTAGTAATCATAGGATTGGTTGGATCATGTCTATCTTTGAGATCGTATTATATTTTACTCATTTAAAGTATAACATCAATCAACCTAAAGATAAGAATAAATTACTTGATTTGAGTGGTCCCATGAAGCATAGATTTTGTGGTTGAAAGATCCCAAGAGCCATAAGAACAACCACGATTGACATGTGAGATGCTGATTGAACAACCACGCAAAGAGCCTACCCTAACTATTCAAGGAAGTTCCTTAGTTGATGATGATAATTTTCTATCTTTGTGTGATGGTTATGAAATATATCGTGTGTTTGATGATTGGGAATATTTGTGGAAGCATATTTTCCAAGAGGGAGGGCATGATAAGGTCATCCCACTGGTGCCTAACCAAGTTCACAAGGGTCCAAATACTCAAGCTCAACCAATCGTACTCAACAGAGAGTCCACCAATTATGGGGAATCTTCGAGTCAATTTAACCATCTCAAAACGCAGCACTCAAAATGAGGATGAAAGAACAATCATAACTTGGGTACATGAAAATAATGCAACACTTGAATATTTCCAAACAAAACGAGTGGCACCGATGTCGAAGCCGCTTCAAAATCAAGATTCTTTAAGAACGCAAGAAGGAGCAAACTGTTCTCGACCTATCTTCGGAGTAGAGTTATATTATGATGCAAGGCGACGGGTTGAAAAAGTTCAAACGGGATGAAAACTTTATGGATTTTTATGTGATCGAAGCAGGAGTGGCGGCGGTGGTACCGACGGTGGCGACGACGTCCACCAACGACGACGGAGCGAGCGATGATGGTGGATGACGATGTTGGTCGAAGGGGATGAAGTCAAATATTGGAAAAAATGTTGAGATACTGCTTAAAAGGTCATGATAATAAACCAAAAGTGCACCGCACACTTTTTGTTTTTCGATAGCGCATTTTTTGTATAAATTCTAGAGAGTGAAGTTAAAAAATTTCACCAAAAGTGCGCTATAGAGGTCAAAAGTACTGACTCCCGACATAGGCTACCTCCCATGAAGCCCTCTTTCTTTAACGTCTTTCAGCTAGACCATATGTGGCCTTTTATTGTGCATCCTCGAAGTAATGAACTTTGACTCTGTCGGTAGGCTTGACAACAAGATAGCGCTTGAGACGGTCACCATTGACCTTGAATGTTCCTTGGTCAGGATGTGTGATCCCTATGGTCCTGTAGGGGAAAGATTGCGCGACTTCATAAGGTCCCGACCATCTTGATTGGAGTTTTCCTGGAAACAGTATGAGGCGGGAGTTCTGAAGTAGGACTTTGTCTCTCTCTTTGAATTCTTTGACACTTTGTAGCTTTGCATCATGGATGCATTTCATCTTATCTTAGTATAGCCATGAGCTCTCATAAGTGTGAAACCTATACTCCTATAGCTTAAGAAGCTGATATTTCCTTTCAGAGGCTGCGAGACTAGTGCCCATGTTCAGTAACTTCATAGCCCAGCAATCCTTATGGTCAAGCTTGACCGATAGATGACAAGCCTTGCCATAAACTAAATGATATGACAAAGTGCCGATAGGAGTCTTGAAAGTGGTTTGATAAGCCCATAGAGCTTCATCGAGGAAATCGACCAATCCTTACGAGACTGATCGAGTGACTTCTCAAGAATTTGCTTTAGTTCACGATTCGTCACTTTCGCTTGACCGCTTGCCTGAGGACGGTAACTAGTGGTCAATTAATAAGTTACACCCAATTCATGGAAATCTCGATCGAATTAACCCTGGAAGTGAGTACCCCTATGTCACTAATGATAGCGTGAAGGATGCTGAAAAGCTTGAAAAGGCGAGTTATAAACTTTCCCACTGTCCTAGCATCATTATTAGGCAGCGCTTGCGCCTCTGCCCAATTTGACACATAATCAACAAAAACTAGAATGTTCTTATTACTAAGGGACTTGGGAAAGGACCCATAAAATTAATCTCAATTCCGCATCCTATTTAGCTAGAAGATACTTAAGAGCAAAATGGTTATGAGAACCTTTGAATGAGACAACACTAGATAGAACCTGAACTTCTCGAATGCAAAGACAATCGCCAAGAGCTCCTTCTTCGTAGTTGTGTAGTTCCTTTATGCATCATCTTGCTAGCGAAGTAGATTGGATGGAACCTCTTACCTCTCAGTTGCTCTAACACTGCTCGAGCTACAAAATCACTAGTATCACACATTATATCAAAAGGGGCTCCCCAATCCGTGGAGACTAATATCAATGCAGTCGCCAGCTTCTTCTTGAGGGATTCGAATGCCTACAGAAATTTATCATAAAAAAAAATGACACATATTTCAACAAATTCTTCTAACAAATGCCCAAAAAATCTCTGTCATACACTTTTGAAACGTCACAGGTGCATTGCATAAACCGAAAATGACGCGCTAATTCGCAAATGTGCCAAACGGGCATGTGAAAGCAGTGTTCTCTTAGTCCTCTGGCTCGATTGGGATCTGGAAGTAACAAGACATCCCATCTAGGAAATAGTAAAACTCATGACCGGTGAGGCGCTCCAGCATCTGATCAATGAAAGGTAGTGGGAAGTGGTCTTTCTTGTAGCATCGTTGAGGTGTCTGTAATAAATACACTGACTGTCGGAGTAAGGATGAGCTCTGCCTTGCTGTTAGGCATGGCTGTGAATCCACCCTTGTTTGGCACAACTTGTGTAGGACTAACCAATTGAGTGTTAGAAATTGGTTAAATGATACCTGCATCTAGTAGTTTGAGTGACTCATTCTTCACGACTTCCTTCATAGTTTGATTCAAATGGCATTGTGGTTGTGCTATAGGTTTTACATAAGCATCCAAGTTGATTTTATTGGTGAAAAATGAGGGACTGATTTCCTTAATATTAGCAAGGATCCACGCTATGGCTTATTCATACTTCTTCAAGAGAGCTAGAAGCCCCTCCTTCTACTGAGGATCAAGCTTTGAGTTGATGATGACTGGTAATTCCGAACCCTCTCTGTGAAATGCATACATGAGATGCTATGGTAGTAGGTTCAGATCTAACTCTAGTGGCTTTTCATAAGAAGTGGGTATCTTCGGGATCTTTGGAAGTTCCATCAACGGTGACGCACCAGAGTAAGTCTCGAGTTGTACAAGGGCTTTTTCATGTGCCCTCTACTCCATGAATATGAGACAATTCATACATTTTAGAGGCATCTTGATAGTTGTCGGCAATATTATTATCATCCTAAGCCTTAGAGTATTTCATGCCATCTTAAAAGGAACCTCGTCCTGTTGTGATTTCAGAGTTAGACACCCTTTGCAAACACCAATCACAACTTGAGTAGTAGCTAGAAATGGACATTCTAACAAAATATTACAATCATTCTCATGACTATCTAGAACAACAGAAGCAGCAAGAAATTCAAAAGGTCCTACACGAATTCGAACATCCTCTATTGAGTCCCCTAGGTTTTACCAAAGACCTATTAGCATGTTCACCTATATCTAGCTTCTCACACAATCTATGTGGCATCACATTTATACTAGCACATAGATGAGCAAGACTTCTACCAACTTTAATATTCTTAATAGTGCAAGGTATAGTAAAGCTCCTTGTGTTTTTTCACTTTGTTGGTCTGACTTGGATAGCTATGCCTTCTTCATATAGGGAGACCTATGTTGCATGACTGAGATTGATCTTCTTGTTTAGCACATCCTTCAAGAACTTGGCATATGCCGGAATCTTTGTGAAAGTCTCTAGGAAGGTTAGTGTAACTTTTTTCTTCTTGATGATTTCAAGAAATCTCTCAAACTCCTATGATGGGCCCTTCTTCTTGACTGCAAATGGGTATGGAATCCTAGCATGCTTCTTAATTTCTTATGGGATGAGCACAAAACTTATGTATGTGGGTTTCAATCTTTATGAGCAGGACTGGCTACCACCACATGTGTCTCCTCTTCCTCCTCTTGAATTTCAAGAGCAATATCATTTGAAACCATCTACGGTTAAAATTTTAGCCGAATTATAACTCCTAATCTCCAAGTTATGGGTACGAGTACTTTGCAGCTGGGCCATAATCTATTTCATGATTCAAGTTCTCTTGGTGCATTTAAGTACCGACTTGGCAACTGAATTGCCCTAATTAACATGAAATTCACATGCTAATGCTAATTCAAACATGGAAGAATAAGAGTCGTAAACTTATAATTATAATCATACATATACTAATAGTAACATTCGCATTATAATGAGAGGGTGTGGAATGCTTTGTCGCAAACTGCTAGACGGGTAGAGGTTGCAGCTGTCGAGATTGTAGAATCGTGGGACACGGCGCAACAATGTCGAGGAGTGGTCAAGCCAAGTACAAGCAACAACCTTTGTCAAAAAATAGCATGCACCTGAAGATCGTGATGTCAAATATAATATTGATGTTGTTTTAATTTCGAAGCAGGCAGAGATGGGTGCAAGTATGTGTTTGCGAGATGAGCTTGGTATGATGCTTTCGTATCAAATGAAATGTAGAAGGGGAGGTAATAGTACCAAGGAGTGTGAGGCTCTAGCGATGTTGGAGGGTCTGGGATGGTGTGTTAAACTTAACCTTGAGAGAAAACTTTGGAGTCAGATTCGCAAGCAGTTTTCCAAGCGATTAATGCAAGTATGCTACATGATAGGTTGGAATTTGGTGATATCATCAGGCGTTGTCGGGAGAGTCTTGCCTCAAAACCAAATTATATGGTTTGTTTTGTGCAGAGGGACTATAACAAAGTTGGTCATGCATTGGCTAGGCAATCTAGGTTATTTGAGTCTTCTTAATTATATAGGGGTGAGTCCTTCGTCATTTCTGTTAAGTTCTTTAAACGATGTGTGTTTAGAAATTCATAATAAATACATGAGTAGACCTTTGTTTAAAAAGAAAAAACAATAGCATTATAATGAAATTTCTCTTGGACTTCCTTAACGGTAACTTAGAGATTTCTAAAATGTATTTAAATCCCTAAGATTAGGGTGTAACACTAATTAACATTAAAAAATTATATCTTACTATAAATGAAGTAAATTATATATTTAATCTCAATCATGTGAGTAATAAGAAACTTTCAATTATTTAGTTTCAAGCTTCTTCAAAAAATGATTCAATTATAACTATGGTTTTGAAAAATTAAATTATGATATTTTATCCTCCATACTTAGTCTTGACAATGTGTCAGATATGGGGCAAATACCTCTGATTTGTTACCCGCGTTTCACACCCTCAGGTTTTACCCATGCCCGCTCCATTAAGGTTGACGGGTACAAAACTACAATCATGCCCATTATATAGTGGATAACGGGAAACCCGTGATTGCCGGTTTTACCTGATAAGAACATAGAGAGCAAAACTAAAACTCAAACATAAAACTTTCATTAGTATTGACTATTTGATTATTTAAATGTTCAGACTAACTAGCCCAAAACCCAGAAATATGAAACAAGAACCTAAAACCATGAACCCAAAACACAACAACATGAACTTAGAACTCAAGAACATGAACTTAAAATTCCATAAACATGAATCTTAGAATGAACTAATTCATGACAAGTAAGCTTCAACCTTTCTTCGAAAGTCATCATTTATCATATACTTTTATTCACTAATCTGATTCAAATAAAAATAACATATGTAAAATAACCTGTTACTCATTAGCATATTAGAGTTTTTGAGATTGGGAAAAAAGTAAGATGCGCATATGCATGCCCGATTCGAAGCAGATTTGTGTTGATTGACGCATTTTCCATAGATGCATGTCGATTTTGAGTAAAAACATATGAGGATTTTAGTTTATTAGCAAATTATTGAGAGCGAATAGGTTAAAGTTGATGAAATTAAGTGGGAATTGAAGCAATTTCAGAATTTTGGAGGTTGAAATTGAAATCAAATTGAAAGGAAACAGTTTTAGGGTTTCCCCAAGTCTGGAGATAAAATGAAACTTACGACTAAAAATTTCAAAACCCTAAACACTAACTTAAACATAATATTTATCGTACTACAAAATGAAGTTTATCATCAGGGCGGATTCAGAGCGGATACCAGAGTATCTGTGACCGCCCATCACCCGCTGTTCTCGGGCCTTGGTTACACCTCGAGTCCATTAAATGTCCGCCCCTCACGGGTTTTAGACCACTCATTTCGGGCAGGCTTCAGTGGGTACCCAAACCCATGGACCTATTGTCAAGTCTATCAATACTACTAGTTTGATCCGTTTCAATGAAAAAATTGTTCGATCCAGCTTAATCACCTTTACATATTTAATTAATAATTAAAATGAAACGACCCTAGTCAAACCTTCGAACCTTGAACCTCTAACCTACTAGCTTAATCTCTAATTTGATTTTTTGAACACTATGCTCAAATTTGGTTTGGTCACATACAAAAACCCAATAATTGCCATTTACTTTCGTTTATGACTTTTGGGAGAAACGCACAAAGAAAACAATGGCAAAGTTCAATGAAGTGCTCAAGAGGAAGAGAGCAGCGATAGCGGAAAAAAAAGGGAATCGCTCACGCCGATCCTTTGACCGTGAAATTGAAGGCTAAACTACAAAATCAATCCGTCTCTGGTAAACGCAAGCTGTTGAAAAATGGCGCAAAGTATGTTCGTCAATTTGTTTTATTGTTGTTAGTTGTCTTGCGCTTTAACTTGAACCTTTTTCTTTCCCTAATGCAGAAGGAAATAGTATTTGTAGGTGAATTTTACTGATTATATTCATTTTGGCTACTGTAATTGCAAGACCAGAAAGAAGTTGTAGAAAAAGGACTTGTTACCATGGATGATGTAAAGATGGCGGTTGCTGATGGTATTTTTATGTTTTCTTGGTTTACTTCTTTTAGTGCTTTACTTAGTTATTTGTTTATTATTGGTGACTGTCCATTCTGCCATTCTCACACTTTGAACATGATTTTGGATTCATAGCATATGTTTAGAATAAGTATAATAATGCATCTTCTTCTTTTGGATGAATATCAGCCAGCCTAAGCCTATCATCGCCTATAGGGCCTAATCAAGTCATACATGGATGAAGTTTTGTACCCTTTGTCCAAATGTACTTCCATAGTTCTTGGTTTGCGATAAGACTTGGTTTGTCCATGACTATGGATGTGAGATTGCTGGTATATCTAGGTTTTGTATTTGTTAGTATGATTTTTAACCCTCTTTTCTCTTCCATATTCTGCATAGGTTCAAATTTTACCAGCTAGGTTTGGCATCAAGCATTTTGATTCCTAAGAAAGTTCAATTGAGATTGGTGTCAAAAAGTTGATTTGGAATAGAGAGAAGGTATGGAAGAAAACTTTGGAGAAAGGAATACGAAGATTCCAAATGTAATTGGTTTCCAATCAAATCAAATGGATTATAAACTTTCTTAAGAATCCCTTATATTTCTTAATTTTGGTTTGCCAAATCTAACATATAAAATAAAATCCTCCCTCCATGGTTCATGATTGATAGAGTGAAATTGGAAAACGAGAGAAATTAATGGATTCTCCCCACACATGTTCTTTTGCATGTGAAGGCACACCTAAAATAGCCATAAAATTTCCACCAAGTTTAATGTAAAAAGGGGACTGAAGTTGACGCAATTAGATCGTAAAAAGGTTAGATTCCAATTTATTGCTTAGTCTGGCTATAATAGAGAAGGTGCAATGTAGATTGAAGCCATCTCTAATAAAAAACTCAAGACTGACATTTACTTACTAATGAACAGGTCAAAAGAAAAGTAAGTCTAAGCCAACAACATCTATAGATTTAGTTGATGTGATGGTGGAGTAATGTGCAATACCATGGATAGAAAGTATGCCACTCTATGACCTTATGGTATTACCAAAAAAAAGGATGATGGGCAGATACTACCTTAAGGACTTTGGTCTCTCTTTTTCTCATTAGTTGCATTTTCTTTCTTCTCCTCAATCTCTAATTTTTTCATCTCCTTAGTCCTACATGTTTGCTTCTTTTTTAAAGCAAAGAGAAAATGTGACATTAGGTCAAATGACTAGAAAGTGGAAAAAATGTTCCATGGATTGATGGCTATCTTTCCTTAGCCTTGTTTTGAAAATTTCAGAAGCACTTCTTAATGATTCATTCTTGAAATCTCACAGGCCTAGGTATTGACAGCTGCACCTGTTACTTCTTAAGTGAATGTGCCGCTGCTTATGATTTTATCGTCAATATAAGAGCAGTCTTTTTATATAATGACAATAGGTATAGTTTTTTTAGTCAAAGATATCAGGTCAAGATATTCATGAGAAAAACGAGAATAACGAGCGTTAATCCCTAAGGGGGGATACAATACAATAAAGGCCTGGAATAAGAGATGATCGGGTAATTAAGAGGCTCACGTGTCACTGAATGGTCAACACAAATAACCGAACGAGAGATAAAATGTAAGGAAACTAGAGGGAGGGAACAGAGGAGGAATCGACGTTAAGAAAGAATTTTTCCGACACTGACATCATTATCTGAGGAGTTGATTAGATGCACAACTTATGCAGAATCGGAGAAGACGATAGTCAAATCATCCGGTTTTGTACGAACAGTGTAAAAAGCTTATAAGATGGCCTGAAATTCGAGAATGAGAGGTCCACAATATGCTTGATGACGTGCCCTATAGCCTAAATTGTAAATCCACATTGTCTCAGTAGCACCACCCTATTTGAGGTGGATGAAAGACTTGAGTCGAAGGAATAGTTGTTGAAGCAACTTCACATTGTTCTCCTTAAGGCCAATTGTCGATGTTTCTTGATTGAGTGCTGGAAGTACTCAAACCCCTCAAGTTCCTTGATTTCCAATCCCACCACCAAAAATAAACCACCTTGATAGCATTCGCTTTGTTCATAAAGCAATAGGATCTCCATAGAGGCCACCAGATGACAGTTATCGACCAGAAAATAGGAGCAGTCTACTTCCATAGCAAAAAGAATAGTTACTTGACATGAAAAGATACGCATCCTCCAAACCATGTAGGGTCTCATCCTCCAAACCACGCATCTAACATAAAGGTGGAATATCAATATTAGCGAAAAGGTAGGACATTATAAAGCAGTTTCCAGATAAAAAATTTTGAGTTTTGGGATGATTGGTAGTGCCTAAGAGAATGCCAAAATTATGGGTGGCATTTCTATCTCGATAAAATTGATTAACCAACTCGGTCAGTTATTGGCTGTTTAACCGAACAAGAGGTTGGTCGGGGTACGGTTGAAGATAATGGTTGAATTCGGTTAAACGGTGAATTAGTTAAATCGTCGGTTATCTTGAGTTAACTGTGAATTAGTTAAATCGTTGGTTATCTTGAGTTAACTGTGAATTAGTTAAATCGTCGGTTATCTTGAGTTAACTGTGAATTAGTTAAATCGTCGGTTATCTTGGGCTAGGCAAATCTACCCATACTCACAATCAGAGGCAACTTGACGCTAGGCATCGGTCTTCTTCCACTCACGATCATAGTCGGCGAGCTACTCCTCGATGACGACGAGTCCGCAAACAGCAACTGGCATCACTCACGGTCACCCCATTTCTCCCATTCCACAGTCTAGTCTCGGTCTCTACTCTCCTCACAGAACCGAGAGCTACTCCGTAACGGCGACTAATCATTCCTTTCTTCCGGAACTAAACATGACAATGGTGATTGATCTAAATAAAATAATTTGGTCAACGTAGGTTCGATGGTTAAACAGTCCGTTATATCGGTTATGAAGCTTAACCGAAAAATCTGTCAGTTAAAAATCGATGAATTAACCGTAGGATCTGTTAACGGTCGATTATTTCACCGTTGAGACTAGTCGATCGGTTAAAAAAGTGAACCGATTTTGATGTTCAATTCATTTTGTCCGACCGTTAATCGATGGTTAATAATCAACTTAACCGACTCTAACCCTTAGCCCAAATTGTGCTATCGAGCAAGGACAGACCTGCTTTCACAACATTGTCGAAGAGAGCAAATGATGACTGAGACGAACTAGTCCCCAGATTGAGATAATGCCGAAATCCAACAATCGCAAACCTGACTAATTAGAAGAGGAATGGATAAAATATGACAAATAGATTTCAACATAAAAAGGGATTGCAGAAGTAGAATGTTCCATCTGCCATGGATGATTACACCATTTGAAGAATCTAGAATCATTATGAGTCGTTAGGATCAGATGCGGAGCCAACGAAGGTGAGGAAACTAGCAGGGGAGAATCAAGATTTGGGACTTGAGGTGCCCGAACCAATTAACCAACAATCGCCAGCAAGTAATAGTTTTTGGCAAAAAAGAATCAGTCCAACACCAAATATGAGAGGAAACTTTTGTGGCTGTAAGAAAGTTACCAGTAGGAAAATATATACCTTAAAGGATTCGAGAGACAAGACAGTCAATGGAGCGCATTGGCCGTCAACAAATTGATGCAAGAAGCAACTGATTGATGGACGAAAAATCTCAGAAGCTTAGAGCACTTTCATATTTTGGTTGATGTATGGATGCTCATGATTTTGAATTGATACGGCGAGTGGATTTAATAACTCCCAACAAGAATTGGGCCGCTTGCTTATTCAGATGATTGCAAAGGGCGGACAAAAATTTTAAAATCGACATTATATAGTAGGGCAAGGCGGAAGCAACCAACTTGATCTGAACCTTCATTCTAGTTGGCGATAAACACTTCGTCTTCCACCCTTGCAGCCTGTCAGCAATGCAGTCTTTAATATAACAAAAACTAAAAGCACATGAACATGAAATATGGGAAGGGAGACCAAGATACTAAAAGCACGTTTGAAACATGCAGCTGATGACCTACTGATTGTTGTAAAGAAATATGTGTATTTGAGCTGAAATAAACAACATATTTTGTAAGATTTACCAGTTGGCCGCTAAGGGCCTCATAACGGTCAAGAATATGTATCAAGCTAGAGTAGCCACTAGTAGTGGCTTCTAAGAAGAGAAAAGTATCA
The DNA here is from genome assembly GCA_010665285.1 of Linum bienne. NCBI lineage: Eukaryota > Viridiplantae > Streptophyta > Magnoliopsida > Malpighiales > Linaceae > Linum > Linum bienne. The sequence goes on from QMEG01002101.1 coordinate 895,010, forward strand.
TTGGCAAAAAGAATGTGAGAGAGGACATGGCACAAATAGTTAAGGCAGATACCAGCGAGCTAATTAGAGGAGATAGCAACCGAGATGAGGGAAAGAAGACCCTCAGTACATTGCCAAGTTGAGGAAGGGCATCGATTGACAAGGAAAGAGAAAGAAGCCATGGATAGGTATTCACGGATCCAACCAATCCATTTGGAATTCAAACCAAGTCTAGAGAGCACAATTTCCAATTGCCCAGGTTTAATTCATGTAACACCCTCATGTTTTACAGTTTATTAAATTACTAAAATGCCCTTAAAAGCAGTGGAAAAATCAAAATCACATGAGCGCTTTAAGGTCTTTAACAACATCTTGACTATTTATAAAAATGCCAGACCAGGGTACTTTAAAATAAAATTAAATAAGAAAGAGAACTAATAAAAGAAAAGCTTGATTAACAACTACTACAATTAAATGATGCAGTTTATGAAAACAAGTCTCATCAAACATCCATAAACACTATTCAAATAAAAGTCCACCATGCTACATCCCGAATCAGCTTCACTCTGCTCCTCTAACAACTATCAACACCATGGTGCATGGTTTGAGGTCAGTCTTTTATGCTCATATTATAAAAAGAATTCCATGTAAACATTAGAATACAAGTCATGTAATTTCATAACAATCATTTCTATTTTCTAAATAAACACATCACATAAAGCAGTCATCTTCATATAATCATAACTTACAAGTAAGCTTAACACAACAAGTAATCATTTCCAACAATCAACATTGAAGATTGAACCTCAAATCGATCATGTTAGGTGTATTATGCATTCTTGAGTATCATGGTTCTTGTAACTTGTTATATCGTAATCATCATGTTCGTACAAGTAAATTATATGACATTAGTTCTTGTACTTGTTCTTCGCCTTATCTAAGGTATCTTAATTCTTTGGGATGTTTCCCAATTTAACGAACTCTCCCTACCTCCCAAATCGTGAAAATCATGGATGTTTGGGAGAACATACCCGTCAGACAACATATTGTTTAAATCTTGGATGACTGGGAGAATATATACGTTAGACAACATATCTTGTGGGTGATAGTCTAGATAGTGAGTTCATGCTTTTAATCTACCTATTAATCATATAGATATAGTGTTCTTACGCACTGCTCACTCGTCATCTAACCTTGTCATAATTCTAACCTTAACGGTCTAACACTGATGTTAGTCTACCATTGTCATCACTTAAGGGCACAACTTGCATCATTTTTTAATAACATAACCATATCATAGACACGTAATCATAACATTAATAACATGAACATAGAGTAAACACTTAATCATGGCGTCATGACATAAAATTAAATGCATAAAGTAATAAAACATAAAACCTTGCTCATATCACCCTTTATGCAATGAGACAGATTGGGGATGTACCAGTAGTTTAGGAGTTTCTAGATGTGTTCCCAGAGGATGTATCAGAGGTACTGTATGAGAGGGAGGTGGCTTTCGATATAGAGTTCGTGCCAGGCACATCACCCATATTGTATGGCACTAGTAGTGCTCAATTAGCTCAAGGAACCGTTGCAAGAGTTGTTAGAGAAAGGTTTCATCCGCCCGAGTGTGTTACCCTGGGGTGCGCCGATGCGTTTTGTGAAGAAGATAGATGGGTCTATAAAGATTTACATAGATTGCAGGAGGCTGAATCAAGTGACAGTGAAGAACAGGTACCCTATTCCGCCACATAGATTACATGTTTGATCAAATTCAGGGAGCAGTTGTGTTCTCTAAGATCGATATGAGGTTGGGGTAACACTAGTTGAAGGTTGTAGAAGAATTTGTTCCTAAGACGATGTTCTAAACCAAATACGGTAACTATTAATTCCTAGTGATGCCTTTTGGTTTGACCAATGCCCTTGCACCTTTCACAGCGATGATGATCAAGGTGTTCCATGGATATTTGGACAAGTTTTTCATAGTATACATTGATGACATCTTTATCCACTCCAAGACAGAGGAGGAGCATGCTAAGGACATGAGGGTAGTGTTGGCTACACTAAGGAGGGAACAATTGTATGCTAAGGATGTTTCATAGTACAGTAGTGTGTGATCTACTATATAAATGTGTTGATCTCATTAGAGAAAGGGCTCTCAGATTATACATCGTGTGATCTATATACATGCAACTGATAAATTTCGAGCAGAAGCTATTGGCCTTTAAACTGTGGCGTGTGATTCATCGTCCATATTAGGACAGTATATGCCAATTTAGGGTACTTACAGTGATTATGTATTGGTCGACCACCCCCGGATTGCGCAATCCTCAAGTGATATTCAGGTTCTGGTAGGACGTGTAGAGTATGCCTACAAATGCTGTTCACATGAATCTTTTGAGGTGGTTTCATGGTCTTATAGACGATGTGGTTGTCCAAACAATTACAGGTGGATGATGCTAGGTATATTCCTATACGGACCATAGGGTCACATCACTAGATACAGTGATTAGATAGACTTCCATTTTGAATTCTCAGTACAATCTCAATTCTACACGAGTCTAGATATCCAATCAGTGGTTATCGCTAACCCCATAAGATATTTTTTCCCTTGTGTACCTCTGTATTTCAGTCAGGAGTACTGGTGCCGAGAGGGGAGAGAGAGTTGGTCGGGGTTTTGATATCAGATGATATCCATTATCGATGTATTTCGAAACATGAGTTGTATCTGCTTTTGTTTTATTTTCATTAGGGATTCCAAGATCATTATTGGTCAATTTATTTAAAGTATTCCAGTTCAGATTTTAATGCTTGTTTTATTAGATTTATTAAAGGTCTTGAGTCGAGGTTGGTTCAGCTCGCACGCTGAGGTGGACTCCTGTGTTGAACCAATGGTTCGACCAGGACTCCTAGGGTGAGGTTTCATAGTACAGTAGTGTGTGATCTACTGTATAAATGTGTTGATGTCATTAAAGCAAGGGCTCTCAGATTATACATCGTGTGATCTCTGTACATGCAACTGATAAATTTCGAGCTGAAGCTATTGGCCTTTAAACTATGGGGTGTGATTCATCGTCCATGTTAGGACAGGATATGCCAATTTAGAGGACTTATGATGATTCTGTGTTGGTCGACCACCCCCGGATTGCGCAATCCTCAAGTGATATTCAGGTTCAGGTAGGACATGTAAGTATGCCTACAAATGCTGCTCACACAAATCTTTTCAGGTGGCTTCATTGACTTATAAACGGTGTGGTTTTCCACATAGTTACGGATGGCTGACGCTAGGTATATTCCTATACGGACCATAGGGTCATATCACTAGATGTAGTGATTAGATAGACTTCCATGTTGAATTCTCAGTACAATCTCAATTCTACACGAATCTCAAAACAAGTGAAGTTGAGAGGAGAAAAAAAAGTCAGATACACCTAGTGAGGAGTCCAAGCATTAGTGGATAGGAAATCCCTTTGGTGCCATACCATGAGGAGTGTTTAGATTTAATTAATGCGACACACCCTATTCCTATTGTTGTCCCTTCGGAGTTCCAGGAACTTGAAGGACATCATTCTGAAGCATGCTCAACTCTTTATATTACTAGGACCGAATGTGACTAGGCCATCCCAATAAGAACAAAATGAATTGGAGGGACATACGAGCTACAACTACAGGTGATGAATGAGTCCAAGATGATGATTCAAGTCGAGCTACCACGAGGAATACTACCAAGCATTTGCTTGGAAATTTTAGTGAACAAAACTGATAAGTCTTCATATCCTTACCTTGAATATGAATGTTAGTAATATGATCTTTGAATGTTCAAAACTTGTTAGGGTTAGGAATAAAGAATCACTTTTGCCTTTGATGGTTATAACTAGTTATGAACTATTTAGATAGTTAATGATGATCTATGAACTTGCTAATGCATTTATAACTTACATGAGATCTTACTACTNTAGACAGTTAATGATGATCTATGAACTTGCTAATGCATTTATAACTTACATGAGATCTTACTACTATGATTTGCTTGTTTACATGAGTATCATGGATTTTCAAATAGAGAAGTATCATGGATTTTCATATAAACAATGCTAGGAGTAGCATAAAATTCTTGGATGTGCATTCTCATATCATGTTGGAGGGCATGAGTATATGTACATTTTTTGTACTTAATGATGATGTTTAGCCTACTAAAATCATGATCTATAAATTGCTTAGCCTAAGCTTTGACCTAAAATCTCTGTTATGTGACTACATGACATTATACTATAATATATTATTCGTATACATGTGATTTCCAAATAATGTCATTGTAGGTATAAAAGAAGTTGAGAGAATAGTAATCCCAAAGAGCCATGAAGCAACCATGGAATGGAAGATTGCTTGGAGGAATGAAGCATGGATTTCGTGGTTGAAAGATCCCAAGAGCAATGGGAACAACCACGATTGATATATGAGATGCAGATTGAACAACCACGCAAAGTGCCCACCCCAACTATTCAGGGAAGTTCCTTAGTTGATGATGATAATTTTCTATGGAGAGTCCACCAATTATGGGGAATCATGAAGTCAATTTAACCATATAAAAAAGGAGCACTCAAATGAGGATGAAAGAACACTCGTAACTTGGGTACATGATGATAATGCAGCACTTGAAGATTTCCAAACAAAACGAGTGGCACCAATGTCGAAGCCGCTTCGAAATCAAGATTCTTCAAGAACGCAAGATGGAGCAAACTGTTCCTGACCTATCTTCGGAGTAGAGTTATATTATGATGCAAGGAGACCCTCCATCAAGTTTGAGAGAAATCATAGCTGAATAAAAAATGAAGGTGCGAAGTTCTGATTTCACCAAATTTGATCGATTCGAGCCACATGGAGCAAGGATTGACATAGTCAAAACTTGGCATTAAGTAAGGAGGATTCCTTTCCTTGCAAGTCAAGGAATCCTTCTCCTTTCTTTCCATTGGTGAACAAGGCTTTATTTTCCTTGTAATTTCATGGCCTCTCTATCCTATTTAAAGAGGGTACAACCACCATAGTTAGGAAGAACACCCAGAATAAAGTTTAAAGTAAATTTTGGCATAGAGGTGTGTTTTGAATTCGTTTTGTTCAAAGCACGTCGTTCCTAGGCTAGAGGATTTTGGTTTTTTATAGTTGGGTTCTCACTAAACGATTTATGAAGCTCCCAACAATAATAGAGTATAAATCCTTACCATCAAAGACAAAAAATAGAGCAATCATTTCTCCATTTTGTTGTTTGTTTTCTTTTTCCATCCTCCCTTTCTTTCATACTAAACCCAAATCCCACCCCATTAATACTCATTTATCATCTTTCATTCAAACTCATTTATCATCTTCTACTAAAATAAATAACCCCGGAATCCCTTTATCAAACAAGAGACATATATAGCAAAAAGTATTGCAAAATAGTAGAAGTACCAACATTTTAATATACATATATACATAAGTGTTCTTTGTCACAAGGTTCAAAGCCTCATCACAAATTTCTGATTCAAAACAATGCACCACAAATAAAATTGCAAGGCAGTGCAGATAAAAAAAGCAAGGTAGTGATGGAGTGATAAAGCAAATTGCATTGCCCTATCCAAACAATATACAATTGTTGTTTCGAGCCATATTCGAGGAAGGAAATGAATGGTGAATCAACCAATATAGAGTATGATGAACGAAAATGCTACTATCGTGAATTAATGATTTGAATAATTTGATTTTGGTTAGGGATTTCATATGAGAGGAAGATTGGTGGGTGTTTCAATTGGATCATCTTCTTTCATAATTAGTCATTTAATTTACTCTTATGTGATAAGTTATTTTTCTATGATCAAACTAGTTACAAAGGATTATAACTAGTTATTAAGTCGTATAAATAATTATAAATATTACTTGTATAACGAGTTATAAAGTCGTATAAATCGCAGAAAGTGGTGGGGATGAAAGAGATGGAACTGAGAGGGAAAGAAGAGAACATGCATTTCATGGAAGATGGATCTTGTTAGGACAAGATATTGATGAATGAAGACTTTTGGGTTCTAGGAAATTTGCTGAGGTCCGACCAAGAAGAAGAATGTAAGAGGAAGAGAGAGAGGGGAAGAGAGGACAAATTTAGTATGATGTGGCTGCCATGTCAGATTCTGACTTGACAACTTCCTTTCATTCCACATCAAATTTGAGTCAAACATTTTAGCTTAGTGGTAGTTGGTGAAATCAACTAATGATATTAATGGTATCGAGTGCACTAAATAAAATTTTAATGGAACTTGTAACGAGTTTAGAAGTTGAATGATATATGGTGTAATTAGGTCTACAACTAGTTATATGCCATTCAGTAGTTACATGTGATTTTAATTTGTTATAGATGCTTATAATATGTTACATAAAATTATAACATGTTACTCTGACTACTGACGATTGTAACCTATCACAAACGATTATAACTTGTTACACATGTTACATGTTACAATTGATTACAACATGTTACACGTGTAACATGTTATAGACGATTGTATTCTGGACAAGTCATTGGAAACTCTTCGAAATATTGACGTAAAAGCCTAGATCTAATTGTTTAGATACATCTTCGAAGTTCTTAAAACTAATTGAACTTATATTATACCATTAGCCATTAAGTTTTCTAGAATAAGTACTTGGACTAAAAAAATGTGTTGAGTCAAAGATCTGGGTAATAAACATTTCCTGCCAACGCCAACAATGATTTTGCTACCCATTCTTTTTTTTGGTAGAAAGGTTTGTTTCAAGGTCCTAATTATTAATACTACTGGCTCATGGGAAGGAAACCCCAATCATATCAGCACGAATATAACCAATAATATTTCAAGGGAAAGAACTAATAATATGCATTCTGAAAGGGAGGGAATGCCCAAGATTAGCAAAAAGGATTGTCACACGGTTTCCTTCTCGATAGATTTGACTCACAATCCCCATCCAATCATGATGGAGAAGTTGGTACAACTCTGTTATACTCGCATAATGCCTTAAATCCGTAGCATTTGGGTTATGAGTATATGCGTCGACAACGGCGGAATCAATTTGTAGATACACTTTTTGGTACCCAAGATTCCTTGGAAATTGTAAGCCAAGAATCGCAGTTTTGACTTCAGCTTGTGTGATAGTACATTCCTCGAAATTCGCTGCAAAGTCACCCCGACAAGCCCATCTCGAATCACACTGCCCCCTGTCGAGCTCTTCAAAGATTATATGACCGAATCGTCTTTGTTGAGGGTAATCTCAACATCGTTACAAATCGACCAACACACTTTGGTTTATTCTTTGAAAGTGTCAACTCTCCCATTTGTATTGTCTCCCAAACCCCAATGATCCAATGAAGGACTTGTGGAGCTGATTAGGCAGAGCTAATCAAAGGAGGAAACATTTCTAAAACTAAACTCATTAAGATGTTTCCAAGGAACCAGCATACAATACCAAACTCAAGCCTATGTTTGGAAATAGTGGTCCCTGTAATAATCCAGTCACTTAAATTTAAGTAAAAATGTTTCAAGGAAGCTACGTTCCCATGATGATCATCTATATCTATTTTGCCCCTGTACATTCTCAAAGAGCATGCAAAAGAGTTTCCAGTTGTTGCTCGCAAGCAGAGCATGTCACTACATGGGAAATATGTTGCCGATACAATTATGCATGTCGCTACATGGGAAATATGTTGCCGATACAATTATGCATGTCGCTACATGGGAAATATGTTGCCGATACAATCGTGATAGGCTAACCAAAGAAATTCATTACCCTATTCGGCCCATTCCATTTCCACAAATTTTTCCAACTCGAATGGGTATTACCACTGTTGATACCTGCCAACACCTGATAAGCACTCTTGATTGTAAATTTACCTTTCGCACTCGGTCCCTCGATGAAAGAATCGTTCTCTTCTCCATAAGGCGTTGGCATTCCTTGAAATAGGCCTTTAACCGAGTTTGAAAGAAGCGAATCCAGGGTTTCCCAGTCCCAAGTGCCATCTTTCGTAACCAAATAATGTACTGTGAGGTGGCCGAACTGTTGGAGTTGAGTAGGGGGATCCACTCATCCAACTTTAACCCATTATGCATACACACATCATGCCAAAAACCTGTGTCCCTAACTCCCTAGACAATGATATGAGTGCCATGAAGCACCACCTCCTATACCTTATGCAAACCCCTCCATAGGGCCCAGGAAGTTTTCACACATATTGGAATGGCTCCATCTGGCAAAATAGGCACACTAAGATAATTCCCTAAATTTAAAGTCTCTTGAAAGTTAAGAGTCCCACAAATAGTGCACTTCAAACCAGGAGAAACATTCCTAGAAAGAAAATTCTACATTTCTCATTACTAACCACTTGGCCTGAAGCCGCCCAAATATTCTTAAGAAAATCTCTAATAGCAAGAGATTGGGCCATGTTAGCATGACTAAACAATACTAAGTCATCGATAAAGAATAAGTGGGACAAAGGGGGGCTCCTCTACCAAGAGAGAGAGGATTCCAAGCCCCATCGTTGATTTTATCAATGATCAAATTACTCACACGTTCAAAACATAAAGTAAAAAGATAGGGAGAAAGAGGACATCCCTGCTAAAGACCGCGCACAGGTTTGAAAGGCTCAGAAAGGCCACCGTTCCATTGAATCTGAATAGAAGGAGTTAAAATACAAGCGATGGGAACACCAATGAAACTTTCTGTAAGGTTGGCTTTGCGTAGAGTGCCCTCCACCAAACTCCATTCCAGCAATCATAAGGTTTTGAAAGATCAAGATTTATAATAAAAGCCCCTTTTCCTCATTGATAAGTAAACGATCCAAGTAAACAAAGAGTGATCCTCGGCTCCATGTAAAGCAAGGACCCATGAACCCTAAATGAAAAGGACTACACATATGCAAGCAATTTTTGAATCTTCAGCTTGTGGAATTGAAAATTCGGCACCCCCTTGTTTATCAATGGCTGAAATGGATGCATTAAAATCCCCCATCACCAACCAAGAAAGCTCGAAATCGTGTTGAACATCAAACAAGTCCTCCCATAGTGCAAAATGATCATAGTGATGAGGAGCCTCGTATACAAAAGAGACACAACACATATCCTTGCCCTCCCAACCAATCCAATCGTGAGCAGCTTCAGTAGAGTGTTGAAACACATAAAGTAGGATTTCCAGGTTATTCCACAACACCCAATTACCACCTGCACGCCCTATGGCATCCACAACAAAACTTTCCTAGGAGGGTAATTTCTAGATGACATCACGCACAATATCACCACTAGTTTTTGGTTCCAAAATAACAAGGATGGTGGGATGATGAATCTGCACCTACTAAAACACAACAGTAACAAAATTTTGGTGGCCGCCACCCAGTAATTCTAAGACAGAAAATTAATCATTAACATATGATAGAAGGAGAACAGAAAAATACCCTGAACATTATGGTGTAATGGAGACCGCAGTCGCAGTACCCTACGTTCCAGCGTAGTCCTCCATAACTTCAGAAGGCAGAGTTTTAGCCTGTGGCTTATTAAAATCAAATTGATTCAGAGGGATGTTCTCTAATTCTGAAATGGAGGAAGCTTTAAGTTGGAATTTCACCATCGCTTTTGATTTTTTCTCTACCACTCCAAAGACAAAGCCTTCCAATTCAAGATTACTTGACAGTTTCTGAAGCATATTCTTCTTCTCCAATTTTGTTTTGGGGTTTGTTACTATGTCTGTCCACCTTCCAATCTTCATTCATGGGGGCCCATATGTTGGAAGATCAACATTTGGTTTAACAGGGTGCAAAATCTAGGGCTTTTGACGTGAATGCGGAGAAGCTATCGTCGTCGAGAAGTAGGTTTAAAATTTGCGAAAACTCGAACCATCACATAAGCGATTTGGAAACCTCAGGCGTGTCAATGGCCATAATCTCTAGGTTGTTGAGAGAAGAGTTTGCCCCTTGTGAGACCATGGGTTTGCCAGCAGCAATAATACCAATCTCCATTGAAGAGGTCGAACTTGAAATTGACTTTAGAGTAGGCACCAACTGCTGTTCCACCTTGGTCCGAGTAGTTCGAGATACAGGAGCTATAGGAAGCACTACTACGGAAAAAGAGGGAGACAATGTAGGGATAATATGTGGAGCAACCATTACAGAAGTTCTTGACCACTAGACCTGCTGATGATTCTTAAGAACAAGTTTTGCTCTCACATGTAATTCACCCGAGGTATAGAGATAACCGTTTCCATTCTTCCAAGTGTGGGAGATGTAATTTTCCATAATGACAATCGAAGAAGTGTTGGCAGGATGAGTTTATTGCAGGGAATTCAAGACAATGGCAGCATAGGATGTAAAAGCCTTGGCTAGAGGAATGATCCTCTTAGCACAAGTCGGACTCTGTTTAACAGGTGCCTGGAGATCGAACATCATCAAATCAGGGGCCGGATCGGATGGTCAGATCTCCAGAAAGACTAGAGGCGGAAATTGGAATTTTTGAGTTGAGAGAAAAGCCATGACTTAGGTTTGTGAATTTTGCCACCCATTCTTACAATTGGCTTTCCCAAAATCATCAAAGCACTTGCTTTTCATGTTAATTCCATAAATGATTACTTAAACGTTGAAGATCAATGATTTCATAAAGCTATATAGGATCTTATATTGAAAAATGTATCAAAAAGAAGAAAATAACTATGCCATGACAATGACATACTAGTATCCATATGTTAAATTAAGACTTGACAGTGGTTGGAATTAAGTAGAGTGACAACTCTCCCTTCCTATAAAAGTTTTCATCCTGAAACCTGAATGTGAAAACTTACCATGGTGGAAAGGGATTCCCTGCTAGGTAGTCCTCCTCGAGCTGTAGATAGCGTTCTTTCATGCTAGCCCCGGTCTCCCATGTCGCTACCTTGACATCCTGATTTTGCGAAATCACCTTAAGCATAGGTGTTTCTTTGCTTCTCAACTTATGGACCTTTTAGTCCTAAATCTGGGCTGGTTGCTCCATAAAACTCAAGTCTCTCTCTCGCTTAATCTCATCTGGCTGAATCACCTAGTTCGTTTGCCAATATAGGCCCGAAGCACACTCACATGGAATACATTATGTATCCGGTCCAACTCTCTTGGTAAGGCTAGCTCATAAGCCGGTGGTTCTATCCTCCGAATTATATAGTAAGGACTAATGAATCGAGGAGCCAACTTCCCCTTCCTTCCAAACCACATCACTCCTTTCGAAGGGGAAACTCGAGGGAAAACCTTATCCCCTTCCTCAAAACTAATCTCTCTAGCCTTCCTATCAGCATACTGCTTCTGCCGATTCTAAGATACTCCCATCTAAGCTCGAATCACTCTGACTCATGAGGCTATATCTTGGACTCTCTGCACTTTCTCGTATCTCACAATATGCTCCACATATAAATTTGACAAATCCTCCACATCTGCCTTGAACAAAATGGGTATGAAATGTGCTACCTTGGTCACTCGATCTACTATAACCCATACTAAATCCTTCCCATTGACCAAGGGAAAACCACTAACAAAGTTAAAAGCAATGTCCTCAAACTTCCACACAGGTATACGATGGGGATGAAGCAATCCTTCTAGTGCTAGATGATCAAACTTTGCTTTCTGGCACATTAAGCAACTAGCAACTGGTCCTTCATACCAGGCCACCATTAATGCTAACGAAGTGTTCGGTACATTGTCTCACCTGGGTGAATGCCATAAGCGAACGAATGTGCCTCATCCAAAATATCCTCTCTCAGCTTCAACCCCGAATAGCGTCAATCCATCCTTCCAAGTGTGGGGTGTAACCTGACCGGCCATCACCCGTTGCTGAGCTTCCACTACCAACTCGTCAGTCCCTTGAGCCTATATAATTTGATCCAACAACAAGGGTGGAACTACTTATCTGGCCAGTAACCCCTTCACTGGATCTACCTACAACTCTATACCCATGCTCCTCAACTAAAACAGCTCGTTCAACCTCTCCTTCCTGCTCAAAGCATGAGCCACTACATTGGCTTTCCTTGGTGATAGTCTATCAAATAGTCATAGTCCTTAAGCAGCTCTACCTAGTGCCTCTACCTGCTGTTTAGCTCCTTATGCTCCATCAAATAGTACTTGTGACTCTTGTGATCAGTCTTGATCGTGAAAGTCTTCCCATACAAATAATGCCTCCGGAGTTTTAGTGCGAAAACCACTGCTGCTAACTGCAAATCATGGACTAGGTAGTTCATTTCTTGAATTTTCAACAGGCGTGGTGCATAAGCCACCACTCTGTCGTTATGCATCAGAATGCAATCAATCCCTGAGTAGAAAACATCACTATAAACTACATACTCACAAGTCACTGGCAAAGTGAGTACTGGCGGGGACCAATCTACTATTGCCTCCATCATCTTTGGGTCTACTGCAATGTCTGAACCACTGATCAAATATCCAAGGAAGAGTACCTCCATCCGCAAAAATTTTCACATCGAGATCTTAAAATACAACCGTTTCCTCCTCCGAGTAGCCAACAACTATCCTCAAGTGCTCTGCATGCTCCTCCTTCGTCTTTGAGTAGACCAAGATGTCATCAATGAATACTGTGACAAGCTTATCCAAATTTCCAGGGAACACCTTATTCATCGTCACCATGAAAGCTACAGGGGCTTTGGTGAAACCGAAAGGCATCACTAGGAATTCATAGTGATCGTATCTGGATCAGAACATCGTCTTAGGAACAGCTTCCTCTACAACCTTCAACTGGTAATACCCCAACCTCAAATCGATCTTAGAGAACACTGCTACTTCCTAAATTTGATCAATATGTCATCTGTGCACGGAAGGGACTACCTGTTCTTCACTATCACCTGCTTCAGCCTCATGTAATTTATGCACATCCGCATAGACCCATCCTTCTTCTTCATAAAAAACACTGGCGCACCCCCAAGGTGACACACTTGGACGGATGAAACCCTTCTCTAACAACTCCTGCAATTGTTCCTTGAGCTCCTTCAGCACTACTCATGACATACATTAGGGTGCTATGGATATAGGTGATGTGCCTGGAACCAACTCTATATCGAAAGCCACCTCCCTTGCAAACAGTACCTCTAGTACGTCCTCTGGAAAACATCTGGAAACTCATGAACTACTGGTGCATCCCCAATCTATCCCTCTACATCAAGGGTGACATGAGCTAGGTTCTATGTTTAATTATTTGATGCATTTAATTTTATGTTATGACTCCATGATTAAGTGTTTACTTTATGTGCATGTTATTAATGTTATGATTAAGTGCCTATGATATGTTGATGTTATTAGAAAATGGTGCAAGTTGTGCCCTTTAATGATGACAATGCTAGACTAACTTCAACGTTAGACCGTTAAGGTTAGAATTATGACAAGGTTAGATGACGAGTGAGTAGTGAGGAAGAACACTATACCTATATGATTAATAGATGAATTAAACGCATGAATTCCCTATCTAGACTATCACCGACAAGATATGTTGTCTGACGGATATGTTCTCCTAGACATCAATGATTTACACGATATATTGTCTGATGGATATGTTCTCGAAGAAATCCACAATTTATGCGATATAATGTCTGAAGGATACATTCTCCTAGACATCAACGATTTTCACGATTTGGGTGGTAGGGCTAGTTAGTTAAGTTAGGGGACATCCCACAAGAATTAAGATACCTTAGATAAGACGAAGAACAAGTACAAGAATTGTTGTCTTACAATTGACTTGTACAAACATGGGTCAAAAGAGTTTATTTGGGTTTTCGAAGTGGAAACCCAATGACTCTTGTAACTCATCAAGTGTCTCAGTATATGACACCCTCCCCAAGGCGATAAGAAGCAAACCTCAAATGTTTGTATTGAGCCTGATACTTGAATTTAAAAGAACTCCAAAACTCCTGAAGAGTGAGGAGATGCGACTGAGCAACAATCTTGGGTGAGTTCTTCTACGATTGCATCCACCCAATCAGGATTCCTTGCTCTTGTGATGTTGATGTTGATCACCACAGTCGGTGGAACTGGTAGTGTACGATACTCCCAATACCAAAACAATGACGTGGTGTGCATGGAAGTGAAGAAACGATGCACATTCCGCTACTTCTCGGAGCCGGAACATGTGTAGAACGCTCTTGTTCTCCCTCCAAAGAGGATGATGAGGGAGGCGGAGGTTCTTGACTAGCGGAAGCTCGAGTATTAGCAACACGTCCACGCTTACTACAAAAGAATAAAACCACATAACAAAACATTCGATAGCCACCCCCATACTTATCTCATTAAAACATACAAATCCAACTATCCCCTCTTCACATCACATTTACATTTCATTAAAAATTCTCACATCACAATAATCAATATAATCACAGAGCCGCATTCAACATCCACAATCCAATAGTTAAGAGCATTGCAACTCAATAGGACAATATCTCACAACAACTTAAAAATTTTAACCGAGATCAAAATTTTCGTCAAGCAAAACTCATCGAATCATCCAGCAAATCAAATGAACAGAATCATTTCCTACCCAATTTCATCACGGCACAATCAATTTTTAAAATCTGTGAATTCGAAATTTAGGGTTCTTCTCAAAATTCAACTGGATATCAATCTTAGCACAATCTGAGCAATCCGATGAAAATAAACAAGGGAGAAGCAAAAAAAAGTACTTACTTCCCCTTAGCTATGGAGACTCGATAAAAGAAACACACAAATTCGGCAAAAATCAAAGTTGGGTGAAAAAACGGGTTGAAAAAGCTTAAACGGGATGAAAACTTGATGGATTTTAATGTGATGGGTGCGGGAGTGGCGGCGGTGGTACAGGCGGTGACGGCGACGTCCGACAACGACAACGGAGCAAGCGGCGATGGAGGTAGGCGATGTTGGTTGAAGGGGATGAAGTCAAATGTTTGAAAAAATGTTGTGCTACTGCTAAAAAGGTCATGATACTAGACCAAAACTTCGTTATAGATGAACCAAAAGTGCGCTGTGCACTTTTGGTTTATCTATAGCGCATTTGCTGTATAATTTCCAAAGATTGAAGTTTCAAAATTGCATCAAAAGTGCACTATAGAGGACCAAAATACTGACTCCAAACGTAGTTTGCGTCCTATGAAGCGCTCTTTCTTTATCGTCTTTTAGCTAGATGATACGTGGGATTTTATTGTGCATCTTGGAAGTAATGAACATCGACTCCGTCGGTAAGCTTGGTACCGAGATAGCGCTTGAGACGGTGACCATTGACCTTGAATGTTCCTTGGGCCGGATGTGTGATCTCTATGGTCGCATAGGGGAAAGATTGCATGACTTCATAAGGTCCCGACCATCTTGATTGGAATTTTGCTGGAAATAGTATGAGGCGGGAGTTGTTAAGTAGCCCTTTGTCTCCCTCGTTGAATTCTTTGACACTTTGTAGCTTTGCATCGTGGATGCATTTCATCTTCTCTTAGTACAGCCATGAGCTCTCATGAGTGTGAAACCTGTACTCTTATAGCTCAAGGAGTTGATATATCCTTTCAGAGGCTGCGAGACTAGTACCCATGTTTAGTAATTTCATGGCCCACCAATCCTTATGCTCAAGCTTGATCGATAGATGACAAGCCTTCCCATAAAAAAATTTATACGACAAAGTGCCGATAGGAGTCCTAAAAGTGGTTCGATAAAGCCATAGATTTTCATTGAGGCAAATCGACCAATCCTTACGACACTGATCGAGTGTCTTCTTAAGAATTTGCTTTAGTTCATGATTCGTCACTTTCGCTTGACCGCTTGCCCGAGGATGGTAACCGGTGGTCAATTATTAAGTTACGCCAAATTTTTTGCAAACTCGATCGAATTAACCCATGTCACTAATGATAACGTGAAGGCTGTTGGAAAGCTTGAAAAGGCGAGTAATAAAGATTCCCACTATTCTAGCATCATTAGTAGGCAGCGCTTGCGCGTCTGCCCACTGTGACACATAATCAACAACACCCAGAATGTGCTTATTACTAAGGGACTATGGGAAAGGACCAATAAAATCAACCCCCCACACATCAAAAAATCTCTACAAACATGGTTATTGTCATCGGCATTTCATTCCTATTTGAAATGTTACCTGAACATTGACATGGATAGTAGTTCTTCATGAAATGTCCATAGTCCTTCCAAATTGTCTTCCAATAGAAACCTGCATAAAAAATCTTTGAAGCGATCTGGTTTCCACTTCGATGTCCCTAGAGGGACTTGTATGATAGCAAAGCATGATTTTGAGCGACTCATGTGCGGTGACACATAGTCTAATCACTCCATCATACCCGGAATGGAAGATGTAGGGATCATCCCAGATGTAATGCTTGGCATCAAAAATCAGTTTCCTCCATTGGTAATGAGTATAATCCTCTCGAAATATCCTAGCAGTGAGGAAGTTAGCTATCTCAGCATACCATGGGTGTTTGTTGGGGTGATGCAGCGAGGAAAAGTTATTTATCCAAGAAGAGCTCATTAATATCTGATTCGGAAAATTTACCTGGAAGAGGGCCCTCAAGACGCATAAAGATGGTATGTTACAACATTTTCTTTGCTCTTTGATACAACATAATCCTCTCGAAATATCCTAACAGTGAGGAAGTTAGATTGGATGGAACCTCTTATCACTCATTTGTTCTAAAACTGCTCGAGCTGCAAAATCACTAGTATCACACATTATTTTAAAAGGGGCTCCCCATTCAACTTCTTCTTAAGGGATTCAAATGCATGCAAATATTTATCATAAAATACAAATGACACATATTTCGACAAGTTCTTCTAACAAATGCCCAAAAATCGCTGTCATACACTTTTGAAACGTCACAGGTGCATTGCACTAACCAAAAACGACGCGCTAATACGCAAATCTATTAAAGGGGCATGTGAAATTCAACTTCTCTTGGTCCTCTGGCTCGATTGGGATATGAAAGTAATAAGACATCCCATATATGAAGTAGTAAAGCTCATGACCGGTGAGGCGCTCCAGCCTCTGATCAATGAAAGGCAGTGGAAAGTGGTCTTTCTTTGTAGCATAGTTGAGGTGTCTCTAATAAATACACACTCTCCATTCACTGACTGTCAGAGTAGGGATGAGCTCTCCCTTGCTGTTAGGCACAGTCGTGAATCAATCCTTATTTGGCAGAACTTGTGTAGGACTAACCTATTGACTGTAATAAATTAGTTAAATGACACCTACATCTAGTAGTTTGAGTGCCTCCTTCTTCGCGACTTCCTTCATAGTTGGATTGTTGCGCTACAGGTTTGACATAAGCATCCAAGTTGATATTGTTGGTGCAAAATGAGGGACTGATTTCCTTAATATTTGTAAGCATCCATGTTATGTCTTATTCATACTTCTTCAAGAGAGCTAGAATCCCCTTCTTCTGCTCAGGTTCAAGCTTTGAGCTTATGATGACTGGTTATTTCGAACCCTCTTTGTGATATGAAAACTCGAGATGTTATGGTAGTAGCTTCAAATCTATCTCTGGTGGCTCTTCTTAAGATGTGGGTATCTTTGGGATCATTGGAAGTTCGATCACAGTGACGGACCAAAGTAGGTCTCGAGTTGTTCAAGGGCTTTTACATGTGCCCTCTGCTCCATGTCATTGATCAAGTCTTAATAAACACAATAAGTATACGAGACAATTCAAACATTTTAGAGGCATCTTGATAGTTGTCAGAAATATTATCATCATCTCGAGCCCTAGAGTATTCCATGCCATCTTTTAAGTGAAAAGGGACCTCATCATATCCTAATTTCCAATTAAGGCACCCTTTGCAAACACCTATCATAGTTTCAATACTAGCTAGGAATAGACGTACTAGCAAAATATTGCAATCATTCTCATGAGTATCTAGAACAACAAAATCAGCCGGAAATTCAAAAGGTCTTACACGAATTGAAACAGCCTCTATGATTACCCTAGATTGATCTTCTTGTTTAGCACATCCTTCAAGAACTTGGCATATGTTGGAATCTTTTTGAAAGTCTCTATGGAGGTTAGTGTAAGCTCTTGCTTCTTGATAATTTCATGAAATCTCTCAAACTCCTATGATAGCCCTTCTTCTTGATTGCTAATGGGAATGGAATGCTAGCATGCTTCTTCAGTTCTTCTGGGGTGAGCACAAAATATGGGTTTTCAAGCTTTAGGAGAAAGACTGGCTGCCACCTGCATGGTCTTCATCATCTGCATGTGATCATTAAATCCTCTAGTGGTGGCCGTATTTTGTTGTGGTAGTTGCTGAGGTGGCTTGTCTGGAAATCCTGTCGGTCCTTGGCTGCTTGAATTTCCTTGAGGAGTGCTTGCATTGTAGTCCTCCACTCTAGGCTTGTAGAAATCTGAGCGAGGATATGCATGTTGGAATTGTCGACTTTGACATTCTTTGTTCTGAAGCATTGATATCCCTGCTGACTGAAGGGATAACCCCCTAGCACAAAATCTTCTTCTTCCATAGTCATTGGTTTGCTAGTGTAGAAATCATCACATTCCCCCTAGTTATCACAAATACCACACCAAGCACAAGTGTAGACAAATGCAGAAGGGGGATTAGAAACCTTCAAATCATCCGTCCTACCCACCCTAGAAGAAAGCTCTCATTTCAGCATTCATGGATTTTTTCATAGTCTTTGGAAGGAGAAAGAATGACATCACATATGTGGGGATACTTTGATACACCACCTTAAGAATGGTCTCTTTTCCACCATGAGAAAGCATGAGACGTTTCCATGCTTGTCCACGGTTCTCCATCCTAGTAAGGAGGAAAGCAAACACTTCGTTCTTGGATCCTACCCTTTTGGAAGGGATACCTAAATATTTTTCAATGCTTGTTGAGGGAGGAAAACTAAGTAGGTCTCTCACCCGATTTCTTAGAGCCATAAGGGTATTTTACTAAAGGTAACTACGGACTTCATTGGGTGAGTCTCTTGACCTGTTTGTTTGCCATATTCTTGGATGATACTCAGAATTGTTTTTGTTTCACTCACTGATGCTTGTCCAAAGATTATCTGTCAGGATTTTAAATTGATTATCTTAAATTGATTATTTTAAATTGACAACGTCCTATGGATAAGAAACAAAAACAATTCATTATTCTTAAATTGATTATCTGTCAGGATTTTATGAAAACTTGATTATGTGTTAATTGAACATTAGTTCGATTATGTTCATGCGAAACTATCATTGATTTTTTTCTTATCGTTCTCATGCATAAAGTTATGGCCATATCTTGCAATTATCAAATTCCAATTATCGTTGGGATTTGGATTAGATGCGAAAGCATGACCAAATCCCCAAACACAAAGAATTGGAATCACCATTTCTGATATGCTTGAGAGAGGAGCAAAACATTTGATTTACCACGTTCATTGCCCTCATTTAAGCAATATTTCATGCATAATTGCGTAGCTTTGGATCGATGTTTAGGGTGTTTCATGCATTTTTAGCTTCTATCTTGATTTAGTGTCTCGGACCCATTAAGGGTCTATATGATGATGTTTTGGAGTGCTTTTTATAGATTACAGGTACATGAACATACCGAAACACTATTCAGAGAGATACATCCATGCATGGACGAGCTAGGATGGAACAAGGAGTCGAAGAATACGAGGTTTGGACCGTTGTCAGCATTTGCACCTTACGCTTATCAATAATTGCGCCTAAGCCTAAGCGCAGTATTCGACATTCTTTAAGCATAAAGCTTGACAATGTCTCCTCAGAACTTGGTCAATAATTGTGCCTTAACCATGTCAAAGATTGAGCCTAGTAGAGCACAATATTTTAAAAAGGTTGGGTGCAATCTATGACAAATCTAGGAAAAATTAGGATCTGAAACCCTATTTAAAGGCCGTGTTTTCCTCTATTCAAGGATAGCATATTTGAGAAAAATTCTAGAGTATATTTCAGAGATTTCCAAGCAACAAGAAGGAAATACTTCAAGGAGCTCGGATCGGACAACATAATCGATATTGACGATTCTCGTTCTTCTTAGATCTCCAGCGAAATTAGATTTTTCGAGATTTATCTTGTAACCCTAATTTCAATGTTTTCTTTCAATAGTTATGATTTGTTACGTAAAGTTATAATTAGCTAAACTCCTCGTACTTAGATGAGATGAACCCTAGGTGATTTCCATATAAAAGAATGATTTATAGACTGTCGATATATGCGAGTTGGATGGATGATTGTTTATGTTTAATTTAGATTTCGTTTATGTTCTTGCCTGGTCAACATGAATAGGCTCTTGTTAGATTTGTCTTTATCTCGAAAGAGCTTGCATATCTATAACATCTAGCTTGCATTAACTCTCATCCGAGAGAGAATAAATTAGTCTGTCTTGTGAGCAGTTCTCGTTTGTTTTATCGCCTATTGGATTTCAGCCTTTGTCTTGAATGAGCGGACTGGGATATTAGATAGGTAGCTGATTAGCGTACCCGAAAGGGTGTTATTTGATTAGAGAAGAACTGGGATGGCGAACTCAGTTTATCTTGTTTGGCATAAATTTTTGAAGTTGATTATCATTTATAAATTAGGATAGACAAGTGGATTCAAAGTCTAAGAAGTTTTCTCTCGTTAGTCAAAACCCTTAATCATGTAGTCTTGCTATCTTGTTTTAAATTTTTGTTATTTATAGTTTTTAATTGATAAATGGATAGTCGTAGAACCCAAACTAAAAACTTGTTAAGCCGATTAGCACTTTTCACAACTTCGAGTAGAATACAATGAAGAGACCCTATGGAACTTTGACCCTAATTAATTCGGTAATTTTTGAGTGCATACTACTAGCGTATCCAAGGTCGATCAGCTTTGGAATTATTTTTCTAATCAATCCCAGTTCTATATTAATACACTTGGTAATTAACTCTAGTTATTCTCGAGAGCGGTTAGATTATAACCGAGTAGGAAATCTATGTTAAGAAAGTGCTTAGATTCTAATTTCTTAGCGTTTAGTTAAGCATAACACTTTCAAAATAATTTAACTATATTTCGTATGGACGAGGAAGTTTCATGGTGCGAGTAACCTAGATAGTGCACCAACCTACAGTAGACTCAAACAAGAAAAAAAAGAAAAAGAGGGAGAAGGGAGTATGATGGGGATAGAGGAAAGACAAGGAAAAAGGAAATCATAGCCAAACTACGAAAGCTAATATATAAAGGGGGTAGGAGTGAGGGAGGAATGAAAATGCATAGGGGGCAAGTGCATGTGTTGAATTATTTAATATACAGGATATGGTAAAGCACTTGATTTAAGGGAATTGTTGTAATAGTAGACAAATTTCCTATATATTTGCCCATCGATACGTGATAGGACGAGTTCATCATCATCTTCTATATCCTCAAACTAGAGTTCTTTCATAACAAACCAAATGATTAATTCCCAAAGAACTAAGGCTTCAATAGCAAATGCATCAGAGATTCCTGCAAAGACGACTTCCCCAAAGATAGTGAAAATAGTAAAGCCAATGCCCCCCCCCTACCCCCTATGGGATGTTTAGTGGCCCCATCTACCATGATTTCGATTCTTCCAACAATCATTGGCGGTCGTGAGGGCATGGTCGATGGGATCAACGCGTGGTTTTGAGTCACGGTTGACACAGTCACAACCATATGTTGAATAAATTCTCTATATTGAGTGTGAAATTGGACTTCGAGGCTTCGAGGATGGTCTTGAGTGGCATGGCAAACCACTTTATTCTTAGATTTCCATAATCACCACCAGAAGAAAATAATCTTATCGTGAAGTACTCAAACCTTTTACGCTATCACTCGCCAAGTTATGATTAAATTAATTAGATATCCACATTGCATCGGTAAACCTAAAGTTCACTAAGTAATTGCACCAACGAGCATCATAACGATAAGTGTTCCACATTTCCAATTTCATTTACGCTAACCAGGTATGATGGATTGATGATGACTCCACTTGAAAGTATAAGTTCCCTGGTCAGTAGCCTGTTTACAAGGATTTTCCAAATAGAAATTTGTTTGTGAAGACTGTCAGCTGCCCAAACGGTTACCTAGTCATCTGTAAGCGTAAATGTAACAGGTGGGAAGTAAAGGTCTTGAACAAAAGGTTCAACGACTAGTAGATATCCGGAATGGACTGAGTATTCGCCAGATGGGAAAATGGCCAAAGCAATCAATATGGAATTGAAGTAACCGAGAGGTGCATTCAATCATGGCGATATCCTCTACGACAAAAGTTTCCTATAGCCAAGGGGAATTCCATGTGCCTTATTCAAAAAAGTCACAAATTTAGTAATATATAGCATTTCTATAAACATGGTTATGTAACAATGGAGGGGAGGCGGAAATGTATGTAACCAACAATCTTTAACAACATTAATGAGTTGCCCGTTACCAAGTTGCCACTGTAAGCCTTGAAGGAGTAATTTTCAGCCATGGAGAATGCTACGCCATCCCAACGATGGTCTCGAGCCCAAGACAGATTGAGTAAGTAGGAAGAATGGAATTATTTGGCACAATAAAGACGGGAGATAAGCAGTTCGTGTTGGTGTAAAATTGGCCAAACCTATCATATGCTTTCTCATATAAAGTTTGAGGGTCATATATAAGGTATCATAGTGGTAGCGCCTGATAAATGAGGTATGATTTCATGGGAAATAAGGACGATGTCACCAATCCATCGATTAGCAACGAAACCAATATGGATAGGACTAATTATAGAAGGAAGGTCCTTGCATAGTCGAGAAGTTAGAATTTTAGAAATGATTTTGTAATACTGTATAAAGTCCCTAAAATGTGTGAAAGAATACGACCGGAAAGCCATCCGAGCCCAGAGTTTGATGAGGGCCGATGCTAAAATTTTCTTATCGCACCTCTTCATCTATAACACATTAACTTAACCGAGAGTTTATTTCCAGCGTAACAAGACGATATTGGGTAATTGACCCGATAATTTCATCAATGATTAATTTAGGAGAGTTGGTAGTAAATAATGCAATTATAATTCAAAGCAAAGTCACCCATTTCTTTGAGATTAGTTTAGACATGACTAGCACTATCAAGGAGAGATGAAATTTTTTATTACGTCAACGTTGAGCAACTAAATAATAAAAAAGAACAGTATCCTGGTCAACGTTGATATCTATGTTTCTAGTACAGTTTTTCTTAATACATATGCAATTTCAGATTAAAGGGAAAAAATGTATTCCCAATCAACCACCGTTGCTGATTTGATCTCTTGAATATCCTATTCGAGCCCATCTCAAAGTCTTTTGAATGAGACCACTTTAAAAATTATGTTACCAGGGGTAGGCTTTAGCCTTTTGACCATTCCAATTTGCCAAAGTTTAGGAAATTTAACCTTGTGTGGATCAAATCGGAACATTTTACACATAGGTGCAACTCAAGGAACGCGTTCCAAGAAGATTGGTAGATAATTAGACCATTGATATGTGCAATGGGTGAATGTGTTTCTGACCAAGCTGTGATCCAAGCCGAAGATACTAAAAATGGGCCTAACAGCTTTCAAATTACGTAAAAAATGGGTCTAACCGCTCTAAATTAAAACAAGGTTTGACCAATTAAATTGTTCGCTCGAAAAATTGATGTCTAGGGGTTGATGGTTTTGATTAAGGGAATTGAATTCTATTAACCGACATTGCATTAAAGTAACCAAAGATTACAACCAGATTGGTAAAATCAAGAATTAAGTCACGTAATTGTGCATTAAATAGCTTATGTGATAAATTTCTCTAAGGGGTTCCACCACCCTCCTACCCAAGTCAACATTAAAATAGTTTGATGGCAACCCAGTTATATTCAACCATACGTTCATCATATGTAAAGATTCGAGAAGCTCCACGGATGGCTGAACATCAGTGGTGAGATGAACAATATGTCTATGAAAGAACCAGGATTGAAATCGCAAAACTAAAGCATGCTTACCACGATTGGGAAGAACAGATTGGTAAAGTCTCAACCAAGCATAAAAACACGAGCATCGTGATATTCCACACAAAATTGAGTGCCTGCTCAACCACCCTAAGTTCTCGTGGAAGATATGCTGTGACAACACTGATGGGATGTCATTAACCAAAAGATGGTTCTCCCCTTATACTCATAATTTCGAAAGTACCTGAAGGAAAGAACATGCAAACATGAAAACTTCATCCCGAAAAGGGTCACATGATGAAAGTACAAGTTGCAATGAAACCAAATGACCACTAGAAGGGCATCCAATAAGGCAAAATGTCACAACGAGTACATCAATCTAAGATTAGAATGAAAAATGGACATCTGACATTCGATTCACAGTTCAATTCTATTCAAACCAAGAAAAATCAAGATTCATAAGTCATTCCCAAGGCCACACAATTCAAACTGTCCATCGAGCAAAGCGGCCATCTTCTTACGGTGTTGAGAATGAAAAAACTTGGTGACCATTCATCCCAAGTGAAGTGGCCGTTTAGTACACATGGAACGAAAGAAAATGAGCTCGTCCTTAAGGACATGGTGGGATCCCCTCCCTTTCCTATCCCTGTAGGCGAGATCGTAATGAATGAATAGATGGAACATGTTGGTGAATGGGTCAAGAATCTCAATGTAAGATAATGTGGCGGTTTTGAATTTGAGCGAAGTGTAGTCGTCATTGAATGTTATAGCCCTTCGAATCACATCAAGGTAGTTGCGCACCATGATAGGCTCGTCGTCTTCTTGGTAAGGTCAAGAGAGTTTATTTGCACTTTCAAAGTGGAAACCCAATGATCCTTGGAACTCATCAAGTGTCTCGGTATATGATCCCCCAAGGCGATATGAAGCACACCACAAATCTTTGTATTGCGCTCGAGACTTAAATTTAAAAGAACTCCAAAAATCTTGAAGAGTGAGGAGATTCGGCTGAGCGTCAATCTGACATTGCTCAAGAGGTACTCCTTGGGTGAGTTCTTCTATGATTGATTGCATCCACCAAATCGGGATGCCTTGCTCTTGTGATGTTGATTATGATGACCAGAGTCGGTGAAACTGGTAGTGTATGATGCTCTCAATACCTGAACCATTCCCTGGTGTCCATGGAAGTGAAGAAACGGTGCACATTTAGCTGTGTTCTCGGAGCCGGAACATGTGCAAGACACTCTTGTTCTCCTTCTGAAGATGATGATAATGATGATGAGGAAGGTAGAGGTGCTCAACTAGTGGAAGCTTGGGTATTAGCAACACATCCATGCTTACTGCAAAAGGATTAAACCACAAAAGAAAACATTTGAGAGCCACCCCCACACTTATCTCATTAAAGCATACAAACTCAAACTATCCCCTCTTTACATCACAATTACATTTCATTAACAATTCATCACATCACAATAATCAATATAATCTTAGGGATCCTTTCAACATCCACCATCCAACAATCAAGAGCAATGCAACTCAATTGGGCAATATCTCAAAACTCCCTAAAAGTTTCGACCGAAATCGCATGTTTTGTCAAGCAAAATTCATCCATTATGAGCAAATCAAATCAAAAGAATCATATGATACCCAATTTCATCACGGCACAATCAATTTTCAAAATCCCTAAATTCGAAAATTAAGGTTCACAAAATTCATCCAAAGACTTTTGGTTTTTCTATAGTGAATTTTTTGTATAATTTCCAGAGACTGAAGTTTCAAAATTGTTCCAAAAGTGTGCTACATAGGATCAAAACTGCATCACGCACTTTTGATCTCTCTATGGCGCATTTTTTGTCTAAAATGTCAAAATTTTAATTCCAGCAGCTCACTAATTGAAACAGGACCAAGAGCACATCAATCTAAACTCTATCTAACACCTAATAAGGTAATTTGACTCAAAGAAAATGCAAAATGCTGAGTCCAGACAAGGGATGCCTCCAATGAAGCACTTACTCTTTAACGTCTTTGAGCTAGACAATACGTGGCCTTTTATTGAGCATCCTCGAAGTGATGAACTTTGACTCTGTTGGTAGGCTTGGTACTGAGATAGCGCTTGAGACGGTAACCATTGACCTTGAATGTTCCTTGGTCCGGATGTGTGATCTATACGAACTCGTAGGGGAAAGATTGTGTGACTGCATAAGGTCCCATAAGAGCTTCGTCGAGCCAAATCGACCAATCCTTAAGAGACTGATCGACTGTCTTCTCAAGAATCTGCTTTAGTTCACGATTCGTCACTTCTGCTTGACCGCTTGCTTGTGAATGGTAAGGGGTGGTTGATTAATAAGTTACGCCAAATTTTTGGCAAACTTGATCGAATTGATGGGGGAAGTGAGTACCCCCATGTCACAAGTGATAGTGTGAACGGTGTGGTTTCCAAATTGTCCTCCAATAGAAACTTGCATCCAAAATCTTCCAAGTGATGTGGTTTCCACTGTGATGACCCCCAAGGGACTGGTGTGCCAGCAAAGCATGATTTTGAGAGACTTATTCTTGACTTCTAATGGGTATGGAATCCTAGCATGCTTCTTAATTCTTTTGGGGTGAGCATAAAATTTGTGTTTGCGAGTTTTTGAGCTTTAAGAGAAGGACTAGCTGTCGCAACATATGTCACCTCTTCCTCCTCTGGAATGTCTATTGCAATATTGTTTGTGAACATCTCTGGCTCTTCAATGGATTTGGGATTTCCTTGAATCGTCTTTTTGCTCCTCAATGAAAATGACTTAGTATCCATATGTCCTTTTTGTTTGTTTTTGCGGTTTTGTTCAGTCTTCCCCAAGAGCTATCCAGAAGGTCTCTGATAAACATTATGTGCCAAACATGTGTAGGATGCGTCCAAAATAATGTTTTGATTTGCCAACTATGCCTGCATGGTCTTCATCATTTGGGTAATGTCATCATTAAATCCTTTAGTGATGGCCGAATCTTGTTGTGGTGGTTGCTGAGGTGGCTTGTCTGGAAATCCCGGCGGTCCTTGGTTGCTTGAATTTCCTCCAGGAGTGCCTGCATTGTAGTCCTCCACTCTTGGCTTAAGGAGATGAGATTCCTCTTGATCTCATAACTAGCATCATCTTGCTGAAGAGGAACCAAACTCGATGTGGAGTTTGTAGCACTAGGATTGGTTTCAGTAAGCCTGGAAGTGTAACTGTGGTCTTTGTATGAATAATATGAGTCTGCAGAGTCTTTAAGCTGAGATTCTTTGTCACTTCCTAATAGAGCATCACTTCCTAATAGAGCATTGAGAGATTCAACAATCTCTCATTCTTCAATAGATGAGGGCGAATCCTAATTTTGACCTAATATTGATCATGTCACTACTGGTGACATGTAATGAATTCTGTCATGCGCAAAAAAAACAATAAAGATCGTAAAAAGTAACTGTAAACGCAAAAATGTTAAACAGTGAAGATTAATACTAATCGAACTACTTTCATATACTAGAAAGAAATCCTCGACAACGACTCCAATTTGATGGACGTTTTTAGGAGTTATTAAAATAATCCAGCTAATGAATTTACCGGAGTTGAATCTCCCTTTCTCTTTTAGTATCTTACATAAAGTTTTAATTAATATGGATCGAGGTATCAATGAATGTGTTTTAGGTGTGATTGCACGATTATTCATTGCCGATTTGACCACATCTTGACTGCTTGTTGACCTTGCTTGACCTAGTTTTGACCCTCCTTTGTGATTGGTTGGAAGAAATAAGGGTTTCTTTATTCGTTTTGTCAGGTTGCAGGTATCTGATTGATAGAGGACAACGAGACAATTCCAACGATACCAAGGTCCCACGAGGATTAATCAATTAAACAATGTATAAATGAAATTTGCTTTAAAGTACATGGTTTGCAATACTGCACGATAAGATTTTAGACAATCAAAGATGAAACTTCTTAGATGTCGAATCCGCCTAGGCAATTCTAATTCACAAATGACAGACAAATTCCACGATTTACACGAAATAGGATAGAAGCAATACACTGTCACAATTCTTCTCTAATAAAATTACGACCTTTCGAGACCGCTAATTGGCTACCTAACTAGTATTCTAGTCCGCTCTTTCGAGACAAAGATTTAAAACCCACTAGGCGATTTAGCAATTTAGAATTGCTCACACGATAGACTAGTTAATTGGCTCCCGGATGGGGGTTAACGTCTAGCCTAGTTATTTGATTTTGGCGTTCTAGAAATACAAGCTCTCACGAGTCTAGGACAAATCTAAAAGAAATTCATAATCGTATTAAAATTACGCTAAAACATATTATGTGGTCCTGGAGCTAAGAAATTGAACAAAATGAATTGAGCAATAAAAATGTCTATCTAGAAGCCATATAAATCGGAAAATTATGGACATTTAATCAGAAAAAATGGAAACATGATAATGTAGTCCCATAAAATGCGCAAACATGAAACTGCAATTAGTATATAGGCTAGGTATAATATTACACTTCCACAAAATACTCAAACTTGATTGTTCACCAGTAAAGGGTACATATTCATACCAAAATATATGATTAAATTTTCTTCTCTAAAACATACCTCAAACTAAATAAAAAAACTCTTTTAAGAATGAACGAGGAATAACATATTAATTTTTAATATACCATAACCTTTAAAACGGTGAAGAAAATTAAAAATAAAGAATAAAAAAAAAATTTGGAACAAGGCATAATCAACACTAAAAAAATGTCAATCACAAATTTGAATATCATGAGTATTCCACCACCCAGAAGAAAAGAAGAAATAGAATGAAAAAAATAGCTATGATAGAAAAATTGGTGTCAAATATCATCCACTTGTGCCCATACATTAGACAAAGTGAAATTATATGGACAAAACCACACATAAAAAAGTCAAACTAGAGCAACCAAACTATGTAAGATATATTTACTAGTAACCTTCTTGAATCTATAGAAGAGAGAGCTATATTTTGATAACGTGTTATGAAATTAAGTAACGAGAAGACGATACGAGAGAAACGGAGGAAAATAGTTCTTATTCAGATATATCTCAAACATATAGGAAAAGTACTATTTATACGCTAGTGATATCATAATCTACACATTATAAAATTAATACAAATGAATAAAAGTAATGAAGTACATTGATTCACAATGATTAATGGATGATGGGAGTTATAATGGGATATAACTAATACATTGCGTAACATTTTATATTTATTAATAAAACAAATATTCTCATGAGTTTATCTCCTAAATACAATGTCATATTTCATTTACAACTATCCAGATTTCACAAATCATCAACTAAACAAGTTTTTGTTTCCAACTTTTGCTATGATTTTAATTTATCTTTCATTCCAAATTGACTATATGTTCGAATCAAACTAAAATAGTTACTAAATGGGGCATGGAGATTTATCCATAAAATGATTTGTGTCCATGTAAGCATTAATTAAACTGAGGTGGAGAGTATGTATTTTGTTAAAAGATCTGGTTCATAAGCTGAAGTTGGCTTTCCAAATCAGATTAATGATGAGTAACATCATGATATTATTTCAATACTTTGAGATATATGATGACATAAAAAATAATTCAAGGGTGTTGCTATTTTCGGTCCGTATTTTATTTTGTGCGGTCTATATTTTACATGAACAGACTGATACACCTCAAATAAAAATCTACTTTGCATGGATTGTATTAGTAAAATACTAGTTTTTCGAAAAAATCAACTGTACAATCGTCAAGTTGGGGATCAACATGTATCATCTATGGTTGCGACATGCTCCTAGCTGGTGGTTGTTGGCTTTTTGGATTTGGGACGTCAATCCTAATTTCCCAACTGACAACTCATGAGATCCCTACAATGATCAATGCTTTAATTTTGAAAGACCAATGGAATGTACCCCTCCTATAATTAATTTTCATGCACCTTTGGTATCTCAAATATTAACAATTCCACAAACCCTCTCTCAAGTACCTAACCATTGAATGTGGTCTGATTGCTGGAATAGGATTCCCACCTGTCGGGGGTTGGGGGGGGGGAAGGAGGAACTTTGCCCACACTCCCAATTGAACCTAAATTTCTTTTTTTCGTATGGAAGGTTATGTTCAATGGGCATATGAAAATCCCTTCAATTTTGCATTAAATTGAGGGCTGTTCCTAAGATATATACAACATGTGGTGATGTTCTAGGGGCACGTTCATTCAAGTGATACAGCAGATGCGGTCAAACTTTTCTCCTTCTGGTGTTGATTATGGAAATCATGAAATATGGACATCTTTGATATGTACCACTATATCATCACTTCTTTGGCGCGTCAATTCTATCCTCACTAGGTGGAGGTTGCTACTTTTGGTGCTGCTCAAACTGGTGGATCCAGTCTCCTTCCCTAGCTCTGGCTGGTTTCCTCTCTCGTGGCCTCCAGGACTCGACTTGGACTATTCACATTGACGCGAGTGCAAGATAGACAAATGACTATGGGGGTTTGGTGATGATGGTTTTGTGGTACACCATAGCTATGAATTGTTGGATTTACCCGACAAGAACATGCCCATTATGTAACGAATAACGTGGAAACTCGTGATTGTCGGTTTTACTCGACAAGAACATAGAGAGCCAAACTTAAACTGAAATATAAAAGTTTCATTAGTATTGAATATTTGATTATCTAAATGGTCTGACTAACAATTCCAAAACCTAGAA
This sequence comes from Linum bienne, assembly GCA_010665285.1. Classification (NCBI taxonomy): domain Eukaryota; kingdom Viridiplantae; phylum Streptophyta; class Magnoliopsida; order Malpighiales; family Linaceae; genus Linum; species Linum bienne. The sequence goes on from QMEG01002101.1 coordinate 925,587, forward strand.
ATATGAAACCAAAACCTAAAAACATGAACCTAAAACGCAACAACATGAACCTAGAAATCAATAACATGAACTTTGAATTCCATAAACATGATTCTTAGAACCAACTAATCATGACAAGTAAGCTTCAACCTTTCTTCATCACTCATCATTTATCATATTCTTTTTTCCACTCATTAGATTCAAATAAAGACAACATTTGTAAAATAAGCTGTTACTCATTAGTTAAACTTAGATGTGTATACAATATAACAAAACCATTATAGATTTGACAACATGAAGAAGTAAATACCTAAAAAAAGTTTAGATACTTACCGTGAAGGGTGAAATCCCAATAAAATATAGCAGATTATAGTTTTTGAGTTTGGGAAAAAGGTAAGATACACGAATGCATGCCCAAATGAAGTAGATTTGTGTTGATTGAGACATTTTTCGTGGATGCATGTGTGATTTTGAGTAAAAGCTGATGAGGATTAAATTGATTAGCATATTATTGAGAGAGAATAGGTTAAAGATAAGGAAATTAAGTGGGAATCGAAGCGATTTTAGAAATTAATTGAAACATAATATTTATAGTACTACAAAATGAAGTCGTTTTATCACCGGGGCGGATTCAGAGCGGATACCACAATATCCATGACCACCCGTCTCCTGCTATTCTTGGGCCTATGGTACACCTCGAGCCTGTTAAATATCCGCCTCTCACAGGTTTCAGGCCACTCATTTCGGGCAAGCTTTAGTGGGTACCCAAAACCCGTGCACCTATTGTAAAGTCTATCTACTAACGGTTTGCTCCGTTTCAATGAAATATTGTTCGAGCTAGCTTAATCATATTTACATATTTAATTTCTAATTAAAACGATCCAACCCTTGTCAAACTTTGAACCTCTAACCTACTAGCTCAATCTGTAAGTCGATTTTCTGAACATTGGGTTTAAGTTATAACTTCTAGATTGGAGGCTAATTAAGCCCAACAAAATTTGAACACATGGCCCAAATTTGGTTTGGTCACATACAAAACCCATAATTGCTATTTAATTTTGTTTACGATTTTATGACACTTGAGAGAAACGGAGAAAGAAAACAAGGGCGAAGTTCAATGAAGTGCTCAAGAGGAAGACAGTAGCAATAGCTGAAAAAAAGAGAATCGCTAATGGTGATCTTCTTACCACTAAATTGAAGGCTAAATTACAAAATCAATCCGTCTATGGCAAACGCAAAAAGCTGTTGAGAAAGTGGAGCTAAGTATGTTCGTCAATTCATCTTATTGTTGTCAGTTATCTGGTGCTTTAACTTGAACCTTTTTCTTTCCCTAATAAAGAAGCAAAGAGTATTTGGAAGTGAATTTTACTGATTTTATTAATTTTCGCTACTGTAATTATTGGACCAGAAAGAAGTTGTAGGAAAAAGACTTGTTACCATGGAAGATGTAGAGATGGCGGCTGCTGATGAAATTTTTATCATTTCTTGGTGTACTTCTTTTAGTGCTTTACTTAGTTATTTGTTTACTACTGGTGACTACCCATTCTCCTATTTACACGCTTTGGATAGGATTTTGGATTCTTAGGATATATTTAGAATGTATAATAATGCATCAACTTATTTTGGATGAATAATGAGCTAGCCTAAGCCTATCATCGCATGCAGGGCCTAATCAAGTCATACTTGGATGAACTTTTGTCCAAATGTCCTGCCATAGTTCTTGGTTTCCGAAAAGACTTGGTTTTGTCCATGACTAGGAGTGTGAGATTGCTGGTATATCTAGGTTTTGTACTTGTTAGTATGATTTTTAACCCTCTTTTCTCTTCCATATTCTGCTTAGGTTGTAATTTTACTAGCTAGGTTTGGCATCAAGAATTATGAGTTTTAGGAAAGTTGAGTTGAGACTGGTGTAAAAAAGTTGATTTGAAATAGAGAGGAGTTGTGGAAGGAAACTTTGAATAAAGGAATACAAAGCGTCCAAATTTAATTGTGCTTCCCAATCAAATAAAATGGATTATAAAGTTTTTTAAGAATCCTTTATATATGTTGATTTAACATTCTTTTACAATACGTCAATCATAAAAGATACTAGGAATCTTGATTTTGGTTGCCAAATCTAACATATAAAATAAATTCATCGCTCCATGGATCATAATTGATAGAGTAAAATTGGAAAATGAGATAAATTTAATGGATTCTCCCCACAATTGTTTTTCCTCTTTAGAAAATAAGGCCTAATGAGCTTCGTACATGTTCTTTTACAGGTGAAGGCACATGTAAAGATAGCCGTAAAATTTCCACCAAGTTTAAAGTAAGTCTGAAGCCATCTCTCCATGGTTGCCAAACCTAAGATATAAAATAAATTCATCGCTCCATGGATCATAATTGAAGGTGCAATGCAGGCTGAAGCCATCTCTAATACAAAACTCCAAGACTCAAATTTACTTGCTAATCAACAGGTAAAAAGAAAAGCAAGTCTAAGCTAACAACACCTAAAGATTTAGCTGATGTGATGGTAGAGTAAAGTGTGAGATCATGGATAGAAAATATGCCGCCTATGACCTTATGACATTACCAAAAATGAGGATGATGGACATATACTAACTTAAGGACTTTGCTCTCTCCTTTTCTCATTAGTTGTAGTTTCTTGCTTCTTCTTAATCTCTAACCTTGCTATCTCCTTGGTCCTACATGTTTCGTTCTTTTCAAAAGCAAAGAGAAAATGTGACATTAGGTCAAATGACTCGAAAGGGGGAACCTATGTTCCATGGAATGATGGTAATCTTTCTTTACCCTGGTTTTGAAAATTTCAGATCCACTTCTGAATGATGCATTCTTGAAATCTCACAAGCCTAGTTATTGACAGCTTGCATCTTTTACTTCTTAAGTGAATGTGCAAGCTGCTAGGATTTTGTCGTCAATATAGGAGCTGTCTTTTTATATAATGGCAATAGGTATAGTTTTTTTAGTTAAAGATATCAGTTCCTGATATTCAAGGGATAAACAAGAATAATTCAAGGGAGTTGATGATATGCACAACTTCTGCAGAATTGGAGACGATGATAATCAAGTCATGAGGGGCCCATAATATGTTTGATGATGAGCCCTATAGCCGAAATTGTAAATCCACATCGTCTCAATACCACCACCCCAATCAAATCATAGCGAAGGCTGCCAGAAGGTATAAGTCGTGGAGGGTCTCATCCTCTAAACCACACACCTAACGTAAAGGTGGAATCTCAACATTGTGACTGATTAAACCATTGGCTAAAAGGTAGGACATCATGAAGTAGTTTCCAAGAAAACGCCCAAATTAAGCATGGCATTTCTATTTTGATTAAACAAATTAACCGACCAAGTCGGTTAAAGGGCAGTTTAAACAAACAAGAGGTTGGTCGGCGTACGGTTGAAGGTAATGGCTAAATTTGGTTAAACGGTGAATTAGTTAATCATCTGTTAACTCGAGTTAATCGACTTTAACTGGTAACAAACAAAATTACCCCAACACCCAAACGGTTTCATCACGCGTCAGCCGACACTACTACCCAGTGCCCCAATTTTAGGTAAAAAAATTAAAATTTAACATCAAAGTTCCCAATCCCTTCCCCATTCCCCAGTTGTTCCCCAAGATTTCATGATAGCGGATAATAGCCTCTGATACTCTCCATCTCCTTTCCCATTTCCAATTCCAACTGTCGAGCTACTCGTCTACGATAGGGTTTGCGAGTAGAAACAGGCGTCAGGCAAATCTATAAGCACTCACAGTCACATGAAAGTTGGCGCTAGGCATCAATCTTCTTCCACTCACAATTACAGTTGGTGAGCTACTCCCACTCCATAGTCTAGTCTCCGTCTCTACTCTCCTCTCCCAACCAATAGCTACTCGGTAGCACTAATTGTTAAGCTTATGGGCAAAACTGTCGATAGCTAGTACATGTAAGATTGTCATAAAAGTCTACGGAGACTACAAGGCAAGATGAGAATTATTGACCTTGAGAACGATGTCTTCTTGGTTTATTTCGATAATCCACAGGATTATGACTTTGCTCTTACTAGAGTACCATGGATGATTTTGAATCACTAATTGGTTTGTCATGGATGGGATCCTTCCTTTCGTGTTACTCCCGTTCTTCCACCTAAAATGGTTATTCGGGTTCGCCTTCCTAAGTTACCAATCCAATACTATCACAAAGAGATCTTATGGGGATTGGGCGACCTTATTGGAAGTAAATTTACGCGTTTGGCAGTGGAAGTCAATCTTGGAGTGGCAGTTGAAACGAGTGTGTTTGTGGATGATACTTGGCAATAACTGGTTTACCAAAATCTCCCCTCCCAGTGCTTTGATTATGGATGTATAGTTTAGGAGGCTGCTGCGTGTCCTAGGAATCAAGTACTTAAGTCAGATTAGGTGCTCAACCAGCATCAGAGCTGCATCAACTTCTCCATCGTGATTGGACAGTGATTGTGACTGACATCTATCAAGAAGGATATCGTGTGACCAACCTTTTTCGGTTATTTTGGGCATTCCCTCCCTTTTAAAATGCATATTATTAGTTCTTTCCCTCGGAATACTATTGACTATAGTCATGCTGATATGATTGGTGTATCCTTCCCATAAGCCATTAGTATTAATAATTAGGACCTTGAGTCCAATCATTCTACCCAAAAAAAGAATGGGTGGCAAAATCATTGTTGGCGTTGGCATGAAATGTTCTATCATGTATTACCCAGATCTTTGACTCAAACCATGTTTCCAGCTATAGTACTTATTCAAGAAAACTTAATGGCTAACTGTATATTATATGTTCAATTAGTTTTAAGAACTTTGAAGATGAATCGAAACAATAAGATCTAGGCTTTTATGTCAACTATTCCACGAGTTTCCAATGAATTTTCCAGAAAACAAACGTCTATAACATGTTACACGTGTAACATGTGCTAGTCATTTATAACAGGTTACACGAGTAACAAGTTATAATCTTTTGTGATTGGTTATAAGCGTCAGTAGTCAATCATACGAGTAACATGTTATAATTGCATGTAACATATAATAAGCATCTATAAAAAATTAAAATCATATGTAACTAGTGAATAGCCTATAACTACTTATATACTTAATTACACCATATATCATTCAACTTCTAAAATCGTTACACACATTTCATTGAAATTTTATTTAGTGGACCTGATACCACTAATTTCATTATTTTATTTCACCAACTACCACTAAGCTAAAATATTTTACTGAAGTTTGATGTGGAATGAAAGGAAGTTATCAAGTCAGAATCTGACATGGCAGCCAAATCATACTAAATTTTTCCTTTCTTCCACTTCTCTCTCTTTTTCTTATATTCTTCTTCTTGGCCGGACCTTATCAAACTTCCTGGAACCAAAAGCCTTCATTTATCAATATCTGGTCCTAACAAGATCCATCTTCCACCAAATGCATGTTCTCTTCCTTCCCTATCAATTCCATCTCTTTCATCCCCACCACTTTTAGCGATTTACACGACTTAATAACTAGTTATATGAGTAATTATTTATAATTATTTGTAACTATTTACATAACTTAATAATTAGTTATAATCATATGTAACTAGTTGGAGCATACAAAAATAACTTATCATATAAGAGTAAATTAAATGACTAATTATGAAAAAAGTTGATCCAATTGAAACACCCACATATCTTCCTCTCATCTGAAATCCCTAACCAAAATCAAATTATCCAAATCATTAGTTCATGATAGTAGCATTTTCATTTAGCATACTCTATATTGTTTGATTCACTACTCATTTCCTTCCTCGAATATAGCTCAAAACAACAATGGTTTATTGTTTGGATAGGGAAACGCAATCTGCTTGATCACTCCATCGCTACGTCGGTTTTTTATATGCACTACATTGCAGTTTAATATGTGTTGCTTTTTTTGAATAAACAATTTGTGACAAGGCTTTGAACCTTGTGCCAAAGAACACTAACGTATATGTATATTAAAATGTTGGTACATCTACTATTTACAATACTATTTGCTATATATGTCACTTGTTTGATAAAGAGATTCATGGGTTAATTATTTGAATGGAAGATGATAAATGAGTTTGAATGAAATATGATAAATAAGTATTAATGGGGTGAGATTTGGTTTTAGTATGAAAGAAATGGAAGATGGAAAAAGAAAAGAAACAACATAACAAAGAAGTGATTGCTCTATTTTTTTTCTTTGGTGGTCAAGAATAGTCTGCTCCTTCTTGCGTTATTGAAAAATCTTGATTTTGAACCGGCTTCGATGTCGGTGCCACTCATTTTGTTTGGAAATCGTCAAGTGCTCTGTTATCTTCTTGAACCTAAGTTACGATTGTTCTTTCATCCTCATTTGAGTGCTCCTCTTCGAGATGGTTCAGTTAACTCAAGGATTCCCCAAAATTGGTGGTCTCTCAATTGAGTGTGATTGGTTGAGCTCGAGTGTTTGGACTCCTATGAAGTTGTTCAACACCACTGGGATAACTTCATCATGCCCTCCCTCTTGAAAAATATTCTTCCTCAAATCTGCCCCATCATCAAACACACGAGCTATTTCATAATCATCACACAAAGATAGAAAATTATCATCATCAACTACTGAACTTCCCTGAATAGTTGGGGTGTGCTCTTTACGTGGCTGTTCAATATGCATCTCATGTGTCAATCGTGGTTGTTCCCATGGCTCTTGGGACATTTCAACCACGAAATTCATGCTTTCATTACTCCAAGCAATCTTCCATTCCATGGTTGTTTTATGGCTCTTTGGGATTACTATTCTCTCAACTTCTTTTTTACCTACAATGACATTATTTGAAAAGCACATGTATACGAAGAAGATATTATAGTATAACGTCATATAGTCACATAACAGAGATTTTAGGCAATGCCTGCTAAGCAATTTATAGAGCACAATTTTAGTAGGAAAAACATAATCATTAAGCACAAAAAGCGTACATATAATCATACCCACCAACATGATATGAGAATGCACATCTAAGAATTGTATGCTACTCCTAGCATTGTCTATGTAAAAACAAGCATTTCACATTCACTAATCAGATTCACATCTCTATGATAAAAAGTTCCATAACATGCTCTAAGGGACCATTCAAATCAAATTATTTATTCTTATCCATAGGTTGTTTGATGTTATACTTTAAATGAGCAAAATCTAATACAATCTCAAAGATAGACATGATCCAACCAATCCTATCATAACTAGTTATAACCATCAAACGTAAAAGCGATTCTTCTTTATTCCTAATCCTAACAAGTTTTGTTCGCTGAAATTTCCAAGAAAATGCTTGGTGGTATTCCTCTTAGTAGCTCGACTTGAATCATCATCTTGGACTCATTCACAAGGGGTAGTTGTAGCTCTTGTGTTCCCTCCAATTCATACTCTACTTGTTGGGATGGCCTAGGAACACATTCGGTCTTAATAATATCAAGAGTTGAGGATGCTTCCGAACGATCTCCTTCAAGTTCCTGCAACTTAGAAGAGTGAACACTAGTAAGAGGGTCTGTCCCGTTAGTTAAATCTAAACACTCCCTGTGGTGTGGCACCATAAGGGATTTCCTATCCACTAATGTTTGGACATCCTCACTAGGTGTATCTGTCTTTTTTCCTCTCCTCTCAACTTCTCTTATCTTGAGCTCTTGATTTGAAACTTCTGTTGCTCTACGTCTCTCCAATATATCTTCACGAATCTCAATTGGTGTAAGAGCTTTTCGGGTGAACCTCTTCGATACATGGGTGATGACATAACGATTTTGCCTCAAGTAGTGGAGAGCACCTAATGCTAATTTTCATGTTTGACCAAAACCAATTAAGGTAGCCTCCATTGTACTACATCACATAACACCTCGTCACAATATTTTTAATTCTAGAACAAGTTAGGACTTGCCTCGACACTATTAACTCTACTCCATTGGCCCTTCAAGCTTGTAGGGCTTTGGATGTCTTGTTGTGGGCATCCCCATTTTATCCATGAGAATGGTCCTTGCTACGTTTGTAGAACTCTCTCAATCGATGACTAAGCTACACTAAAAATTGTTGATGAGGGAATTCGTGTAAAAAAGATGCGAAAATGAGTGCTAGGTAAAATTCACAATAATATTGCAATGAAAGCAACCAAAATACTTAATCTGATATATGACTAGATAAAATTCGTTTTTGAACTTTCAAAGTTTGAAAACTCGATTGTAAGCTTGTAAAGAACCCAAAAATCTCTGCCCTGGTCTTGAAATCAACTATACTAACCCAAACTTCGAAAATGTGCGTGGTGGAGGTGGTTGGATTGAAGGCTTTTGATGACTGCTTGATTTTGTCGATTTTTCTTTGCTTTTGTTTGAAGATTTCGTCAGAATTTTTCCACCTAATTTTCTTTTCAGCATGTTAGATACCAAACACAAAGACCTAACCAAACTAGGATTTTGGCCGAACAGCTCTTTTTAGGGTGTTTTCTTTATTGTTTAACTATCAAAACAAAAGTCAGAAATTGAAAGGATACGTATTTGTTAAAAGAAGAATGAGGCTTTCATACAAAAATGATATGAGCCGGAACGCACAAACGACGACCGAGATAAGTTATCGAAAATGGGTTTGAAAACAACAAACAAAATCCAAAAAACCGGATGTAAAGTTACCTAGCCGACCAATCGATCGATGCCAAAGGGAGGGACCAAGTCTCAAATGTGACTGGCGCCAAGAAGATGGGGTGCTAACTCGATTATGATAAATCAGAATCCTATAGCCTAGCAACGACGTGCTTCAAACAAGACAGATTGAAACGATGGTTCTGGGCCGAAATTTACCTAAACTTTATTATGGGCATTCTGCCTCACTATATTGGTTGTACTCTCTTTATATAGGAGAGGGAGGCTATGAAATTATAGAAAAAAACCCTTGTTCACCAAGGACTCCCAAGGCAAAGAATGAATCCTCCTTACTTAAGGAATAAGTTTTGACTAAATAAACCCTCGCTCCTAAAATACTTTATTCTGCCAAGGAGCTCTTTAGGAGGCCTTCTTTGGCCTTAATCAAACCTAGAAAGTCTGAATACAAATCCCAAATTAAACTACTACAACGCGAATAAAAAATAAAGGGGCACTTAAGCTCCAAAAGTGGGCATAGTGGGTCGTAGTCGTGATGGCAGATAGTAGGCCTTTGCTACGGCCATTAATACTTCCGAGGAAGACCCATGGACGTATGGTCAACCTATAAGTCAAGAAACATAGGCATGGGCTTGAACATATGCAAGATCGTAAACTCCATTGGTACTACATCACATAACACCTCATCACAATATTTGTCAATACTAAAATGAATTAGGGCATTGCATACCATGGGAAAAGAGTAGGAAAGGAGGTTAGGAGAAGGATACGAGACAAAAGTGTTAGAAGGGTACGAGCTAAATAGTGGAGAATGACCAGGCTTTTTAGGACCATCGTTATGCAGGGAGTTTGACTAAGGTTCCCGCAGTACTATGTGGTTAGTATTACTTGACTCAGTGGAAATTGAGCCAAGAGCAGATAGGACAACAAGGAACGGTAGTATATGAAACAAGGTGAAAGGTACGAGGTTGAGCCACTCGCTTGACTAACTGCATCTTTAAATTAGCACCACAAGGATTGGTCTATACACTTCCATGTTTGGAACATGGTAGTACGTGTTGACGAACTAGCAATATTGCATAGGGGATGCAGAATCCCTAAAGGATTGAGCTGAGAGGGCATGCACAATGTATGAGCCTTTGATGCTCGACTCTGAAGGAAGGAGAGTTAAGGGAATAAGAAGTGGAATAGAAGCAAAGGTACATGGGACGATGAGCATTATCCATGAGTTAACTCGTTGCTTTAAAGGCGTCACTTTTGAAAGGCGGATTTGTCCATTCATTTTGGGTGTCTGCTTCTGGGAATTTAAGTGAAAATTCAACATAAGGTTGGATCTCAAAGTGCCTTGAAGGTATTTTAATTTAGTAAGAAAATGTTCATGGGGAAATGGAAGCTCATCCAAGGAAAAGTTGTGGATGGCTTCGTGATGAAAGGGGTGATAGTAGCAACTAGGTTATGGAATCCAGTGTTAGTAATAAGTTGGATGAAGAAGGTGTATAAGAAATAGAGATTGAGAAGACTGGAGGCAGCGGGCGTCGCATGACGGGCAACCATCGAGGTTATTTGGTAAGTTACGTGCGTGATGCTCTGTTGGTCACGGGAGAGGTAATCAATAGATCACATGTGTGGTGCAAGGGGAACGCTGGTGGTTAGTATGCCGACCCTGCATGTAACAGTTTAATCATGAGCATTGCCAAAGAACTAGAACAGGCATGGTCTAGTAGATCATGAGCGTGACGTGTGAGGAAGCCATGGGAGTGGTAGTCAGTGACGTTACAGACCATGGGGAGCAGGAGACTACGTTGTCGATGGGGAATGGAGAGGTCACGGGAGAGGTAATCAATGGATCACATGTGTGGTGAAAAGGGAACGGTGGTGGTTACTATGCCGACCCTGCATGAAACAGTTTAATTCATGAGCATTTCCAGAGAACTAAAAAAGGCATGGTCTAGTAACTGACAAATCATGGATGGATGGCCAACCACTGCCATGGCGGGCCTGCTGGTTGCACGCATGGTGCGCTGGGGGGCTACTCTTGGGGATAGTGATGCAATGGGCTAAGGGTTGGATCAACTATGTCATATAGAATATTCAACTCGAAAAATCTAGTGTAATCAATAGCCCCTTCGCTATCATCACCGGCCAAATAGAACTACAGAACTTCCCTACAAATTTATAACAAAACCTATAAGTCAATCTAATATGTTCAACTTGTTTGTTAATCTAATGCAATTCAGTAAGTCATTGAATCCGTCGATATTACATGTTTTATGAAAAATAGGGAAACTTACTATATGGCCCTTCATTACAATCACTTAATTGAACAAATTCGCACTTGCAAAAAATGAATATGTGCATAATAATTAATATAAAATTAGTTCATAATAGTTAGTACAAAATGAACATATAAAACATTAAACTAATCACCTAATTAATTTGGTTATACAACAAATTTAATAATAAATCTCTTTTTTTAAATGGATGAGACATCCAAAAGTGGACTGCTCAACACTTAATCTAGCCTTTGGATGGCCATTTGTAGGACCCAACAGTCCAAAGTGGATGGCAAGATCAAGCGTCTCGTAGTCAATTTTGGACGGCTACATTAAGTTTCGAGCGCTCCGGAATAGACGGTCGGGATCAATTTTTGAATGTTAGGTAGAGAAATACCGGAAGATAAGAAGGTGGCGATGGTCATCAGCGATGGGCGATGGAGGGAGAATCGGAGGTGGGGCAGCGGCGACGGATGTGGCAGCAGTGCCGTCGCACATGTGGTGGTGTGTCTGTGGTGGTGGTAAGTCCAAGAAGTGAATCAAAATATGACTTGGTGTTATGAATTTATTAAACCCATGGTCAAGGCCAAAGGGGATTCACATGATTATACACACACAATTTGAATCTAGGGCGTTTTTCCGAAGTTAGGCCAATGAATCGCAACTCTCTAATTCTAAAATTAATTCATGTATAGGTTTGCATATTAAAAGTTTTCTGTTTAATTTAATTTATATAACTTGTCGATAAGGATGTCAACATAGAGTGTTATCATGGTGATACAGATCTATTAAATAAGGTAAAATTTGAGTTGATTTAATAATTTTAGAGAATTTGAAAATTATAACATTAGTATATAGGTAGGGTAAAGTTGTACTTAACCCAAACTTGAGAATTATTTTTAGAATTTTTATGTTTATATTAAGTAGTTATTTTACTTTTTATAGTTACAATAACAAAGTGTTTGAGTGACGCAATTTTATAGTGGGTATTGGTAATTTTTTTATTAAAATAGAGACCTTTCGATCAGTACAGGATAGAAAGCAATAAATAAATGAGCTATACTTACACCAACCTCATTACTATGTATGCACATAGTTATCATTTTATTTTATGAAACTAAGTAACGAGAAGACGATACGAGATAAAGGGAGAAGAATAGTTCTTATTCATGTGTATCTCAAACATATATGGAGAGTACTATTTATAGGCTAATGATATGATAACCTACAAATTATAAGATTAATATAAATCAATGAGAGTAATTGAGTACATTGATTAACATGATCAAGATGATGAGTTACAATGGACATTCAAATGATATAACTAATATACTCATAACAGTCCCCCTTAAACTTTCATTGGTTAAAGATATCATTCTTCAAATACGGTTTTGATACTACCTCGTTAAAACCCTTGCCAGGAAAACCTAGTGGGAAAACCATGGTTAAGGGAAGGAGAGTGCACTTCCGTATTTACTCCCCCTAATGATGATATTGGTTGAGATCCTTTAAATTTTCGAACTTCAAATTTTGTAGGACATTGTTAGTATTTCATTGAGAGAATCATGTTCGAGAATCATGTTTGATAGAGATGCACAAATGTGCAAGTTAGTGGTAAGATTTATTCTACCACATATTTCGAACTTTATAATCAAATAGATTTCAAAATGATAAATTACCCATTAACAAGTGATGATAATTCTCTCAACGCGATAAATAGCTACCAAAGAGCTTTCTTTCCATAAAGGAGAGATCATACTACTGATCATATGATCAAATTTGCAAGGTGATTTACCACTAGAGCAAAATCTTGTGGTAAACTCATTAATCAAATAGATGATTTCTTTGAGTTGAGGCCAATAATGAACTCACTTACAGTGTTTACGGATAGTGTCTATGCGCTCATCATCAACTCTGAAGTGCGCTTCCAACACTAGCATATCAACCTACTCCTACTCATCACATCAAGGCACTTTAAAAACTAATCAAGAGGTCTTTTATTTGGCTTTTTAATGTGGACAAAGAAGAGAAGAGAAGGTGAAATGACTTTTGGTGGTGATTGTACCTATCGGCGATCCACTCGGTCTACTCGAATATGAAGTTAAGTTACTAATCACAAACAATGTTATGTAAGGATCTAAAACAACTGCCAAGAGCTCAAACTAGCTCGTCTAAGCCTTACGCACGACTACTACATCAAGCTTTTGTGCTTGTTATTTTATCTAACTCTATTCTGTTTGGCCTTCTTTTCAACTTTTTTATTTTTCAAAAAATTTATCTTTTTTCATTTTTTCGAGATTCTACATTCTTTAATACTTAGCAACATTGACTCTTAGACTCGACCAAGTTACATGCCAAAAATATACACATGATCAAATGAAGGCTTGAAAGAAAAGGGATATGATATTATAGGGGGTATAAAAAGGCTGTTTGGCTATGATTAGGTTAACAAGGTGAAAATATAAGGACGAGAAGGATTTTGTTGGTGCGTCGTGCATCTCCTGATATGTCCCCTCTGACTGCTCTCTCTGCTGAGCAGCTCCACGACCACGGCTTGGACCACGTCCCAGCATCCGAGCTCTGTATTTGGCTGCGTGGCCCCATCGAGGATGACGAGACGGATCCAAGGAAATTACATTAAGATCAATGTTCATGGATTCCGAATTTTCCACGGCGACATTCATCATCGGAGGACCAGGTGGCACATGCACTCCATCCTAAGCATGGTCCAACCCCTTTTCGTGCATAATCCTACGAGCAAACTGTCCATCAAGCAAAGCAGCCATCTTCTTACTCTATTGAGAATGAAAGAATTTGGTGACCACCCATCCGAAGTGAAGTGCCTGGCGAGTACACAAGGCACATAAGAAAATGAGCTCGTCCTTAAGGACATGATGGGTTCCCCTCTCTTGGCTATCCCTGTAGGCGAGACCGTAATGAATGAATAGGTGGAACATGTTGGTGAATGGGTCGAGCATCTCAGTGTAGGATGATGTGGAGGTCTAGAATTGGAGCGAAGTGTCGTCGTCATTGAATGTTATAGCCCTCTGAATCACATCAAGGTAGTTGCGCACCATGGTAGGGTCGTTGTCTTCTTGGTAAGGTCGAGAGAGTTTATTTGCATTTTCGAAGTGGAAACCCATTGACTCTTGGAACTCATCAAGTGTCTCGATATATGATCTCCCCAAAAGGTGATATGAAGCACACCTCAAATCTTTGTATTGCACCCGAGACTTAAATTGAAAAGAACTCCAAGACTCCTGAAGAGTGAGGATATGTAGCCGAGCATCAATCTTACATTGCTTAAGATGTCCTCCTTGGGTGAGTTCTTCTACGATTGCATCCACCCAATAGGGATTTCTTGCTCTTATGATGTCGATATGATGACCATAGTCAGTGTAGCTGGTAGTGTATGATGCTCCCAATACCTGAACCATACCCAGGTGTCCAAGGAAGTGAAGAAACGTTGAAAATTCCGCTGTGTTCTTGGAGCTAGAACATGTGCAGGACACTCTTGTTCTCCCTCCGAAGATGATGATGATGCGGGAGGCGGAGGTGCTCAACTAGTGGAAGCTTGAATATTAGCAACACGTCCATGCTTACTGCAAAAGGATAAAACCACATAACAAAACATTTGAGAGCCACCCCCACACTTTTCTCATTAAAACATAGAAACTCCAACTACCCTCTCTTCACATCGCATTTACATTTCATTAACAATTCAACACATCAAAATAATCAATATAATCTCAGGGCCGCTTTCAACATCCACAATCCAACAATCAAGAGCAACGCAACTCAATAAGCCATATCTAAAAACACCTTAAATTTTTTGACTGAAATCACAATTTTCATCAAGCAAAACTCATCCAATCATGGAATAAATCAAATCAACAAAATCATATCGTACCCAATTTCATCACGGGACAAGCAATTTTTAAAATCTCCAAATTAAAAAATTAGGGTTCTTCATAAAATTCATCTGAACATCAATCCGAGCACAATTTGAGCAATCCAACGAAAATAAACAAGTGACAAGCAAACACAGGTCCTTACTTTCCCCATAACTATGGAGAATGGACCGAATAAATACACACATTCGGCAAAAATTGATGTTGGGTTAAAAAACGAATTGAGAAACCTCAAACGGGATGAAAACTTAATGGATTTGAATGTCATCAGAAGGGGGAGCAGCGGCGGTGGCTATCATCGGTGGCGACGAGGTCCGGTGACGACGACAGAGCGAGCGACGGTGGTGGTTGCCGATTTCGGTCGAAGCGGATGAAGTGAAATGTTTGAAAAAATGTTGAGCTACTGCCTAAAAGGTCATGATAAAAGACCAAAAGTGCGCTATAGATGAACCGAGAGTGCGCCGCGCTCTTTTGGTTTTTCTACACCGCATTCTTTTGTATAATTTCTAGAGACTGAAGTTTCAAAATTACACCAAAAGTGCGCTATAGAGGACCAAAATACTGAATCCAGACATAGGCTTCCTCTCATGAAGCACTCTTTCTTTAACGTCTCTTAGCTAAAAGAAACATGGCCTTTTATTGAGCATCCTCGAAGTAAGGAACTTTGACTCTGTCGGTAGGCTTGGCATTGAGATAGCGCTTGAGATGGTGACCATTGACCTTGAATGTTCCTTGGTTTGGATGTGTGATCTCTATGGTCACGTAAGGGAAAGATTGCGTGACTTCAAAGGGTCCCGACCATCTTGATTGGAATTTTCCTGGAAACAGTTTGAGGCGGGAGTTGTAAAGCAGCAATTTTTCTCCCTTTTTGAAGTCTATGACATTATTCAGCTTTGCATCATGGATGCGTTTCATCTTCTCCGTGTACAACCATGAGCACTCATAAGTGTGAAACCTGTACTCTTATAGCTCAAGTAGTAGATATTTCCTTTTAGAGGCTGCGAGACTAGTACCCATGTTCAGTAACTTCATGGCCCACCATGCCTTATGCTCAAGCTTGACCGGTAGATGACAAGCCTTGCCATAAACCAGTCGATACGGTGAAGTGTCGATAGCAGTCTTAAAATCGGTTCGACAAGCCCATAGAGATTCATCGAGCCAAATCGACCAATCGTTGCGAGACTGATCGACTGTCTTCTAAAAAATTTGCTTTAGTTCACGATTCCTCACTTCCGCTTGACTACTTGCTTGTGGTTGGTAAGTGGTGGTCAATTAAGAAATTATGCCAAATTTTTAGCATACTAGATCGAATTGACCCTAGAAGTGAGTACCCCTATGTTACTAATGATAGTGCAAAGGGTGCCGAAAAGCATGAAAAGGCGAGCGATCAACTTTCCCATTGTCTTACCATCATTAGTAGGCAGCGCTTGTGCCTCTGCCCACTTTGACACATATTCCACAATAACAGGAATGTACTTATTACTATGGGACTATGGGATAGGACCCATAAAATCAATCCCCCATACATAAAAAATCTCTATAGACATGGATATTGTCTTTTTCTATTTCATTCCTATTTGAAATGTTACCTGAACGTTGACATGGATCGTAGATCTTCATGAATTGTGGACAGTCCTTCCAAATTGTCCTCCAACAGAAACATGTATCCAAAATCTTACACAGTCCTTCCTAATAGTTCCTCTGTGCATCATAAAGAGTCTTCCTAGCGAAGTAGATAGGATGGAACCTCTTAACTCTCATTTGTTCTAAGACTGCTCTAACTGTAAAATCAATAGTATCACACAGTAGTTCAAAAGCGGCTCCCTAATCTAGGGAGACCAGTATTGATATAGTCGTCAGCTTCTTCATGAGGGATTCGAATGCCTCAGTTAGAGACCTCATCGAATACAAATGGCACGCCTTTCTCTAACAACCTAGTCATAGGCAATGTAATTTTAGTGAAATCCTTAATAAATCCACAATAGAAACCTCTATGTCATAAGAAGCTATGGATAGTTTTAACATTCACAAGGGGATCAAGTTGAGAGATGGTTTTGACCTTAGCTCGATCCACCTCAATACGTCAGTTAGAGATCCCATGGCCTAGCACGATCACCTTCTCCACCATGAATAGAGGAGTAATCCATGAAGACTTCGACAACATCTTCTAACAAAGGCCCAAAAATTGCTCTCATATAATTTTGAAACATCACGGGTGCATTACACAGACCGACAAGGACGCGCTTATACGTAAATATGCCGAAGGGGCATGTGAAAGTTATCTTCTCTTAGTTCTTTGGCTCGGTTGGGATCTGGAAGTAACCAGACATCCCATATAGGAAGCAGTAAAAGTCATGACCAGTGAGGCGCTCCAACATCTGGTCTTTCTTCGTAGCATTGTTGAACCGTCAGCAATCAATACACACTTTCCATCCAGTGACTGTCAGAGTAGGGATGAGCTCTCCCTTGCTTGGCACAACATGTGCAGGACTAACCCAATGAGTGGAAAAAATTGAATAAATGATACATGCATCTAATAGTTTGAGTGACTCCTTTTTCACGACTTCCTTCATAGCTGGATTCAAACGACATTATTGTTACGCTATAGGTTTGACATAATCTTCCAAGTTGATTTTGTGGGTGCAAAATTAGGGACTGATTCCTTTTATATTAGCAAGCATCCATGCTAAGGCTTATTCATACTTCTTCAAGCTCCTCCTTTTGCTAAGGTTCAAGCTTTAAGCTGATGATGATTGGTAATTTCGAACCCTCTATGTGAAATGCATACTTGAGATGCTATGGTAATAGCTTCAGATCTAAGTTTGGTGGCTCTTCATAAGATGTGGGTATCTTTGGGATCTTTGGAAGTTCCATCACCGGTGACGTACCAGAGTAAAGACATCTCCAACAAGCATATGAGACAATTCAAACATTTTAGATGCATCTTGATAGTTGTCATAAATATTATCATCATCCTGAGTCTTAGAGGTTCATGAATCTTTTAACTGAAAAGGGACCTCATCCTATCCTAATTTTAAAGTTAGACACTCTTTGCAAACACATATCACAACTTCAGTAGTAGCCAGGAATGGACGTTCTAACAAAATATTTCAATCATTCTCATGAGTATCTAGAACAAAAAAATCAGTAGGATATTCAAAAGGTCCTACACAAATTGGAACATCCTCTATGAATCCCCTAGGTTTTACCAAAGACCTATTAGCAAGTTAAAGAACCATCTAAGTATGTCTAAGTTTACCTATATATAGTTTCTCACACAAACTATGTGGCACACATTTATACTAGCACCTAGATCAACAAGACTTATACCAACTTTAATATTCTTAATAGCGCAAGGTAACGTAAAGCTCCCTGGGTCTTTTCGCTTTGTCGGTCTAACTTGGATAGCTGCACCTTCTTCATATAGGGAGACCAATGTTGAATCGCAAAGATTGATCTTCTTGTTTAACACATCATTCAAGAACTTGGCATATGATGGAATCTTTACCAAAGTCTCTATGATGGTTAGTGTGACCTCTTGCTTCTTGATGATTTCAAGAAATCTGTCAAACTCCTATGATAGCCCCTTATTCTTGACTGCAAATGGGTATGGAATCCTAGCATGCTTCTTAATTTCTTCTAGGGTGAGCACAAAATTTATGTTGCGGGTTTTTTAACTTTAGGAGAAGGACTGGTTGCCGTGACACGTGTCTCCTTTTCCTCCTCTAGAATGTCAATAGCAATATGATTTGAGAACATATCTGGCTCTTCAACGGATTTACGATTTCCCTAAATCGTCTTTCCGCTCCTCAATGAAATTAACATGGCATCCATATGTTCTTTTTGTAGTCCTGCACTCTAGGCTTAAGGAGATGCGATTCCACTTGATGTGAGAATTGGCATGATCTTGCTTAGGAGGAACCACACTCGATGTGGTGTTTCCAACACTAGGCTTGGTGTAATCGGCAAGGGTTCTTGCTGCCGCCATTGGTTCAGTATGCCTAGAAGTGTAACTGTCATCTTGGTATAAATAATATGAGTCTCTAGAGTCTTTAAGCCGAGATTCTTTGTTACTTCCTAATAAAGCGTCACTTCCTAATATAGCCTTGAGAGATTCAACAATCTCTCCTTCTTCAATTGATGAGCGTGAATCTTAATTTTGACCTAATTTGGATCGTGTCACTACTGGTGACATGTAATGAATTCTTTCCTAAGCAAAGAAAAACAATAGAGATCGTAAAAAGTAACAGTGAGCACAAAAATTTAAAAGATCAGATGAATACTAATCGAACTACTTTCAGATACTAGAAAGAAATCCCTGACAACGACACCAATTTGATGGACGTTTTTAGGCGTTATCAAAATAATCCGGCTAATGAATTTACCAGAGTCGGATCTCCCTAGGATATCTTTTAGTATCTTACTCAAAGTTTTAATTAATATCCATCGAGATATTAATGAACGTATTTTAGGTGCGATTGCATGATTAGTCATTGCCGATTTGACCACATCTCTACTGCTTGTTTACCTTGTTTGGCCAATTTTTTACCCTCTTTTGTGATTGGTTGGAAGAAATAAGGGTTTCTTGTTTCGTTTTCTCGAACAGACCATTTTGGTCCATTTGACTTGCTTTCTCATTGTATATGTGATGTTGGAGGTAGTCAATGGATAGAGGACGACAAGACGATTCCAACGATACCAAGGTGCCACGAGGATCAATCAATCAATCAAAGTAAAAATGAAATTTTCTTTAAAGTACATGGTTTACAAGTTTGCACGATAAGAGTTTAGACAATCAATGATGAAACTTTGTAGCTGTCGAATCCCCCTAGGCAATTCTAATTCACAAATGAAAGACAAATTCGACAATTTACACGAAATAGGTTAGAAGCAATACACTGTCACAACTCTTATCTAATCAAATCACGACCTTTTGGGACCACTAATTGGCTACCTGTATAGTATTCTAGTCTGCTCATTTGTGACAACGATCTAAAACCCACTAGGCGATTTACCGATTTAGAATTGCTCACACGATAGACTAGTTCATTCACTTCCGGATGAGGATTAACGTCTAACCTAGTTATTGGATTTTGGATTTCTAGAAATGGAAGCTCCACAAGTCTATGAAAAATCTAAATCATATTAAAATACCACTAAAACATATTATCAGTTTATAATTATATTAATCATAGTCGGAGTCTATTCTTATTGTCTAATTTATATGCAACTAAATTACCTATATACTAATTCTTTTAATTAAGTACAAATTATGTTCATAATAAAATCTACTTAATTATGCTAATACTCAATTCTTAATTCACTACCATCTTAAGAGGGTTAGAATCGATTCTAATTACAAACTAGTTAATTAGTTATGATTGTAGTCATCATGTTATAAGTATAATATCGATATGTTTCTTACAACTTATAAACATCTTAACTATAATGGGAGTCAATCGACATGATTAAATGTTTACAAGTGAAACCAATTCATAATTAATTGCATTGAGTTGGGTGCATTTTTTCACGACAAAAAGTTTTCAAGCCACAATTGTGACAATAAATTAATTAAGACTAAGTTGTCTAGTGACAAAAATACTGATTGCAATTACTACAAGTCTAGTGACAAAAACTGTGATCACTATAATTCCAGGGGCTACCATTGAAATTTGTCAAGTCATCTTCTTCCTAAATTCTAAGAATCTGTATAGAGTTCCGATGAGGAGCCCCTTCTCAGGTGAGGGCCTAATTTCAACAAATTTAGATATTTAATCACCAATAGTGAATAGAAACAAAATGACAAGTATAACGTGGTCCTAGAGCTAAGAAATTAAAAAAAATGAATTGACCAATAAAACGTCTATCTAGAAGTCATATAAATGAGAAAATTATGGACATTTAATCACAAAAAATGGAACATAATAATGTAGTCCCATAAAATGCCCAAACATGATACCATAATTAGTATATAGGCTAGGTATAATATTACAGTTCCACAAAATACTCAAACTCAATTGTTCACTAATAAAGCGTAAAATTCATACCAAAATGTATGATTAAATCTTCTTCTCTAAAAAAAACTTCAAACTAAATAAAAAAAACTCTTTTAATAAAAAAAACTTCAAACAATAAATTGGGTACATAGGCAGTCATAAGACTCGAGTCTAAACAATTAAATAAAAGATATCCAACTAAAAACATTTACCACTATAAAACGAAATTTCCACAAAAGTGGGAATTTGTAAGTCCAAACAATCAAACAAAAAATATCCAAATAAAAATATTTACCATAATAAAACCACATTTCCACAAAAGTGGGAATTTGTAAGTCCAATAATTAAACAAAAAATATCCAACGAAAAATATTTACACACGTAAAACGAAATTTCCACAAAAGTGGGAATTCGTAAGGCCAAACAATTAAATAAAAATATGATCTACAAAATTACATAACTTTCCATATACATACTAAATTATAATTAAGCCACTAAACTAAGAAAATAAAACATAACTTATCGAATCTCATAGTACCGGTTTATCGGGCATTGCGGGGATGCTAATCCTTCCCCACACGTAACCGCCTCCCGAACCCATGATGGTCGTTAGAACATCACAAAGTTATCATTTTTGAAATGTTTGTTCCACATGAAATATATGCATACGATCAGTAATAAAGTAATGTCAATGATTCTTGACCTTGGTAAAAGCATTCAAGTCAGCCCGAATTCCAAAAACTAGTTATGAGGCAAAGAAGATAGGGAAAGCACTAGGTCTAACTTATAAGAAGATATATGCATGCATAATGGATTGCATGTTGTTCTAGGCTAATGCTATAGAAAGAGTGTCGAGTTTTTCGTTCTTCTACATACAACAAGACAAATACTGGGAGTAATGTAATTGATAAGAAGAAGCAGGTTTCGGGTAAAGTTTTTGGTACTTTCCTCTGATTCCTTAGTTAAAATGCATTTGTCTATCTTCTAAGTTTGAATGGGATATGGTTTGGCACTCAACGGATCAAAATAATGATGGTAAAGTGCAACACCCAAGGGATTCAAGCGCTTGGAAGGAGTTTGATCTCAAATATCGTATGTTTGGTAGTGACCCGCGTAATGTATGTCTAGGACTTGCTAGTGAGGATTTTAATCCTTATGGAACCATGGGGAAACCACTAGTATATGGCTTGTAGTTCTGATCTTGTACAACCCCGCCGCTTGGTTGTGCATGAAGAAAAATAGTTTGATGTTAAATCGTATCATTCCTGGAAAAACCTAGCCAAGAAATGAGATAGATGTCTACCATGATCCTTTAATTGAACAATTGAAGACTTTATGGGATGGGTTCCTGCATATGATTCTGCATATAAGGAAATGTTCACATTGAGAGCAGTAGTCAGTGGACTATTAGTGACTTTCCTCGACTAGACACACTATCTGAATGGAACACTCATACCGCTACGGCCTTTCCATCTCGTAATTTTGACACCACTCCATTCCACCTTCCAAAAATTACTAAATCTTGCTTCATGAGTAGTGGTCGAATTTTATCAATGGGTCATTGGTTCATAAATCAGCGAGCCCGCTTCAACGGCCACACTAAATTTATGCCACCTCCTCCTCTTCAATCTTGAACTGAAATCCTTGAACAAGTCAATTATATAAATATAACATTTGGCAAGATTATTGATCCTAAAACTAGAAAGAAAAGACCTAGATCAACCACTAAAGAAACACAACAGTGGAAGAAGCGTAGTATATGTTTTGATCTACCATATTGGAAATACAATCTATTGCATCATAACCTCAACGTAATGCATATCGATAAAAATGTGTGTGACAACATTCTGTTCACACTTGTTAATGATAAAGGCAAAAGTAAAGAAAATTTAAAGGCAAGACAAGACTTGGTGGAAATAAATATAAAAATAGATCTTTGGCCTTTGGAAAATGGAAAATGTCCAGCAGGACTATTAACTCTGGTAAAATAAGAGATTGATCTATTGTTGCAAACTCTCAAGTCTATGTTTGTTATGGATGGATAATCAAGTAATATATCACGGCGTGTTGACTTGGATAAACCAGAGATATTTGGCCTGAAAAGTCACGACTCACATGTTCTATTACATGAGGTGTTGCATGTGGAAATGAGAAATGTAATGCCAAGCAGGTACCTGCAGTGTTTGTTGAATTCAGCTTATGTATAAAACATTAACTGCCAGAGTTGTTGGCCTATACAGCTTGAATCAATTCAGGAGCGCCTAGACTTGGCTAGTTGTCATATGGAGATGTAATTTCCACCCAGCTTCTTCACTATGATGGTGCATCTGGATTCAAATTGAAGGACAAGTTCAATGCCGTTGGATTTACCCTATAGAAATGTTCCTAGGAAAGTTGAAGGAATTCGTTGGTAATAGAGCACAACAAGAAGTATGTATTGTTGTATGTTGGATTGCAGACGAAATGTTCACTAACTCATCATTGTATCTAAATAATAGTACTAAAGCATGGTTCAACCATGCTAGATGAGTACAAAAACCTAATAAACAACTAGAAAGTTGTGAATCTTTACTTTTTCCTTCAATTGGGAAACCAAGTAGCGGTTCAAAGATAAAAACTCACTAAGATATACCTACTTCAAGCTCCTCGACATGTGTTATAAATTCGAAGGGATTGAAACTTTTCTACAGGGAGTTCATTTTTGTTTTTAATATAAACCATTCTTGCATTGATTAGATGTTTATTAATGTTGATAACTACATATCTACATAGTTTAAAGACCACACAAGGTTGTAGTATAAAATGATTAGAATGCAAAAGAGAGCAAAACGGTAATAGACAAAATATTGGATGTACACTATAGTAATGTACCTAGAAAAGTTGAAGGAATTCATTGGCAATATAGCACATCAAGAAGTATGTATTGATATAGGTCGGATTGAAGAAAAAATGATTCACTTACTTATCATGGTATCTAAATAATAACTGAAACATGATTCAACCATGCTAGATGAGTATAAAAACCTAATAAACAGCTAGATGGTTGTGAATCTTTACTTTTTCCATCAATTGGGAAGCCAAGTAGTGCTTCAAAGTTAAAGAAAGTCACTAAGAGTGAGCTACATCAAGCTCATCGACATGTGTTGTTAAATTCTGAAGGAATTGAACGTTTTGTACAGGGAGTACATTTTGGTTTTTTAATGTGTACCATTGTTGGATTGATTGGACGTCTAATAATATTGATAACTACATATCTCTATAGTTTAGAGATCACACAAGGTTGCTGTATAAAGGGATTAGAGTGCAACAGAGAGCTGCAGCTAAAATAGACAAAATGTTGGATGTTCCCTATAGAAATGTAAGGAATTCATTGGCAATAGAGCACATCAAGAAGTATGTATTACGATAGGTTGGATTGTAGAGGAAATGTTCACTTACTCATTATGGTATCTAAATAATAGTACAGAAACATGGTTCAACCATTCTAGATGAGTAAACAAAACCTAATAAACAGCTACAAGGTTGTGAATCTTTACATTTTTCTTCTATTAGGAAACCAAGTCGTGGTTGAAAGTTAAAGAAACTCACTAAGAGTGAGGTACTTCAAACTCATCGACATGTGTTAAATTCTGAGGGAATTGAACCTTTTCAATAGGGAGTACATTTTTGTTTATAATATGTACCATTGTTGTGATGATTAGACATTTAATACTGTTGATAACTACATAGCTACATAGTTTAGAGATCACACAAGGTTGCAGTATAAAGGGATTAGAGTGGAACAGAGACCTACAGCTGAAATAGACAAAACATTGGATGTACCCTATAGTAATGTACCTAGAAAAGTGGAAGGAATTCATTGGCAATATAGCACATCAAGAAGTATGTATTGTTGTAGGCAGGATTGCAGATGAAATGTTCACTTACTCATTATTGTATCTAAATGATAGTACTGAAACATGGTTCTACCGTGCTAGATGTGTACAAAAACCTAATAAAAAGCTAGATAGTTGTGAATCTTTTCTTTTTGCATCAATTGGGAAGCCAAGTAGTGCTTCAAAGTTAAAGAAACTCACTAAGAGTGAGCTACTTCAAGCTCATCGACATGTGTTGTTAAATTCTGAGGGAATTGAACGTTTTGTACAGGGAGTACATTTTTGTTTTTTTAATGTGTACCATTGTTGCATTGATTGGACGTCTAATAATATTGATACCTACATTTCTATATAGTTTAGAGATCACACAAGGTTGCAGTATAAAGGGATTAGAGTGCAACAGAGAGCTGCAACTAAAATAGACAAAATGTTGGATGTTCCCTATAGAAATGTAAGGAATTCATTGGCAATAGAGCACATCAAGAAGTATGTATTGCTAT